>JBBPKJ010000558.1:0-21533 GCA_038089195.1 Brasilioporus rufonigricans | reverse complement strand
CAGATCACTCCGCTGACCCATGCTAGTTTGTCTCCGTTCTCATGATAGCGGCAATCGTGAGCAATGGAATGTTGTCTCTACCAAACACCCTCGCCGTCGTAGGCGCGTCCTTTTTTCGTCTCCATGCTTTCTCTCATTCCTCCATAGGCATCGTTCCAGCCCTGATTCTCATCGTGTTCCTCGGAATCTTCGCTCTTTTCACGTCCAAACTGCTCATAGACTTCAAGCTAAACCACCCAAGCGTACACACCATGGGTTTGTCTCCCACAGTCCCTCCGCTAACCACAACCTCGCGTTCATCCCCTCCCCGCAGGAGATGCGGGCTACATCTTGTTCGGCCCAATTGGCCGAGAGATCCTCCTCACTGGAACAGTCATTTTCGCCATCGCCAGTGCTGTGAGCATATCCTTGCCGCCGTCCACTTCTCACACCCCAACTTTGCTCAGGGTGCCGAATTACTGAGTGGCCAGCAGGCCTTGATAACACTTTCCGACGGGAAACTGTGTAGCACGTATTACGTCTTGATTTGCGGTGCAATAATCTTGCTTGTTGCACTTCCTCGGACGCTGGATCGCTTGACATGGATGGGACTTGTCTCTGCTGCAGCAATTACGATCGCGGGTGTGCTGTCTATGATTGGTGCTGGCGTGAACCCATTGCCTGGTCGAGTAATCAGCGCTACGATTCCAACCAACTTTGAACACGCTTTCCTGGCGATCACTGGTCCTGTAAGTGATTTTCGTTGCTGAGAGAGTGATAGCTATACCTCGCCCAAACAGGTGTTTGGCTACGCGGGTGCGTATTGTCTACATACGAACATACACAAGGCTGATAAGGCATAGGTCATTTCATGTATGCTACGGATTCGGGGTCACGTCACAGAACCCTCTAACATTACCCCTACTAGGTTTTTCATCCTGATTTCCGAGATGAAGCGACCGCAGGACGCTATGAAGGTCGTTCAACACATGGATAATCGATTAACTGGCATTCTGAAAAACATTGCAGGCAGCATGGTGCTTGCAAGGATTCGCGATCACATTTTACACCGTGTTCTCCATCATCAACTATGTATACATCGGTAACACTATTCAATCCCCTAACTTTTTCTCTTTGCCTCCCAAGTGGGCCAAGGCGTGTTTTGGGATTGCATTCGTTAACTTCATGTTGTAAGTGCTTCCAAGTTTGTTTCTCGGTCATCATCACACAGGAGACGTGTCCAACAGTACCGGAGGACTTTACATCCATACCGTCGCAAAGGTCATATTCGTTCGACTCTTCCGACATTCTCGGCACGTTCATTCGCACACTGTACTCGGTTGGACTGTATGGACTTTCCTGTGTGTCGGTGGCGTTGTGATCGGCGTGCTCCTTGCCGTTGCGGTGCCAATCTTCTCATATCTTATCGGTATTGCAGCTGCGCTCTTTGCAGCGTGGTACACGTACGGTCTGGCTGGATTCTTCTGGCTGTTTGATACGTATCACCTGAAAGGCGGGATGTATGCCATCAGACAGCGGTCAATTGGAACCATGTTTGCTGTGATGACCATTTTGGGCGGTGCATTCGTCTGCATCGCCGGAACCTACGTACTCGTCAAGGAAAGTGGGATTTACCTTGTGGATCCAGTCGTGGAGCTTAACACTGTCATCCACTCCACAGTTCATTTACCTGTCCTATGCCGCAGGTACGATCGGCAAGCCATTCGCCTGCTGAATTGAAGTCACGTGACCTGAGTAATTGGGCGGCCAACTTTGTCATCATCATTACGTGAGCCATGCGCTCCGCGCAGCTGGCACTGGCATGCTCTGCCTGTACTGCCATTTGCCTCAAGGTCGTTGTTCATATAGACGTTCCTAGACCCTCAGAAACCCCCCTCCTTTCTACTTGTATATACTCTTGCCGTCTGTTATGACCATAGATGCCTCCCAACCACAGTACCAGTTACCCATCCGCTCACGACCCCCCAGGACGTGGGCACAGACTCTTAACGGGTTGTTGTTCTTATTGCTGTTCATCCCGGGATGTTTTATGATCCATGGATTCCAACTCTTGTTTGTCCTCCCACTGAAGCTCGTGCCGGGTCCAAAGTCAACGAAACTGTATGACGAGGGGATAAGGTACACCAAGGGTGCCTTTGCTGCCTTGCTGAGTGCGTCCTTTTCAGAATTTGCATATGCTATCTGTGCAAAAGACGTGTTTCACCCCCCGCAGACCTGATGAACGAATGGTTTGCTCCGACAAAGTTGTCTCTCACGTTCGAGACTGAACACCAGGGCAAGTTCACGACAGAAGAGATCCAGGACATTGTGGAGCGTGATGTATCAGGGAAAGTCATAGCTTTGCACTTGCCTTCCAAGTGTGTCATCGTCTCAAACCACCAGGTGCGCGTGTGACACGTGTTCCTGACGTCCGACTTAGCTAATCCAGTTCCGCTAGGTTTACTCGGACTGGTGGTACGTCTGGTGCTTGACGTACTTCGCGGGCACACACAAAGACGTTTTCATCGTCTTAAAGAAGAGTCTTAAATGGGTACCTATCATTGGAGTGGTACGAGCGGCCTCGGGATAGCTGGCAAGCTACTCAATTCACACTAGGGCATGCAAATGTATAGGTTCATATTCCTTGCACGCTCGTGGGCGGCCGATAAGTTCCACCTGGCTGGTCAGCTCTCGAAACTTGGGAAGAAGGCACAGGAGGAAGACAAACCGTTCACGTTCCTCCTGTTTCCCGAAGGGACACTCGTGAGCAAAGATACACGACCGATTAGTAGCAAGTACGCAGAGAAGATGGGTGTCGTGCGTCAAGGCTCACCCTACTTTTCATGGGGCTAATGACTGGGGTGTAGCCGGACCTTCGCAATATACTCCTTCCCCGCTCAACTGGGCTCCATTACAGCCTACGATCACTCGCTCCTCGACTGCCCACACTCAAGTTACTTGATATAACAGTGATCTACCCAGGTAAAGATATAAACCATCACAACGTAGAGAATCCACGGCTCATTCTCCAAGGTATTCCCCCCAAGGGTTATGGGCAATCCTACTATACCCTACGGTCTATCTTCTGTGATCGTGTGCCTCCGCCGGTCATTCACATGCACCTGCGGATCTTCGATGTTGCCAAAGATGTACCCATAGGAAACTACTCACAGTCAAGCGTTGCAAACGGGTCCCCAAAAAAACCTGCCGAGCTCGACCCCTCCGAACACGAAAAGGACATTTTCGATATATGGCTCCGAAAGTTATGGTCGGAAAAGGACAACTACATCACCCAGTCCTTAGAAACGGGCGTATCCCCTAACAACCAAAGACCAGTGGATATTCCCCTACGACTGCGGAATAAGTGGGAAATTGCTGAGGCTTACTGTTTCTTCGCGCCAGTGCTCGTAGCGTATTGGTGGAAGAAGCTCACGGGCTTGGTTTTGTAGCTCGACATGTTACCGCGTTTACATCGTACTCGTTTTATGTAGCAGGTAATGAGACAGGTAATTAATTATTGGCCATCAGGGCTTTTGGGCTTGTTGTAGTTGTTGTTGCCGTTGGATTTGGCCGACCAAGTATTCACTAGTGTCTACGAAGCGTTCTATGCAGTTCGCTATGCATGCTTCCTCGCCGCGGGCAAAACGACTGCCTGGCGTACCACTGATGCACCTGTTAGAGGGGTGAGATGTGAAATTTGAGTCGGAAAGAATGGCTTCAACTTGTCCCAACACATGCTTGTGAAGGCGAGAAGCTGGCTGTGGGCTTGAGCCTGTCTTTGGCCTTGCACGAGGGCAGACTGTATTTCCTTCTGAGAACAGCGATAGTACTGCAGCGAGTAACAGAGCAGACCAAGGTAAAAACACACCTTGGATGCGTCGTCAAAGCCTAGTCCTTCCATCGCGGTGAGTGCCTCCGATGCGTTTTTGGAGTCCATCTGGTCCCTGCTTGCGTTCGGATTCAAGCTTTGACGTTTATTATAATATGGACTACGTGCAAGTAGTCTTTTTGCTCATGGTTGCACTGCATTACGTGATATTAGGGCAAGTCCAATCTACTTGGTCGCCGTCGCCGCCGATACCAGCGATGAGGCCGCTGTTGGTGAGTCGCCAAGCAACTGGCTTGGCACCGGCCATGTTGTCCTCCTTGGATGTACCATGGTGGTACCACCAGCGGAACTGCTGGACGGCGCCATTGTTTGGAATCGTGCGAACGTGCGGGAGTATGGTGACAGGGTAGCTCCCCGCCTCACCGCCTCGTGTCTCTCATGACATCCACCACCGAGGTTTCTAGCTGGCCGCACGAGTCCACTCCGCTGTGTGTCCTAATTTCGTCTCCCTTGCCATTCTCGCTCACCACCTTCCTCTTCTAGCGTGGGGTACCTCAGTCGTAAGGTGCTCCCCATCAAGCGCAACGATGCCGAGCCACTCACCCGAGAGGATGTCCAGTTCGATCTTCTCGACCACATCTTTTCCGACACCAACGTTGTTTTCACCAGCCAAGCGCCAGGCACTCCCTCCCACGTCAACTTCCGCGATCTCTACGTTAATGCTGTATACCACTCCACCAAATGCTCCAAGGTGCTCAAGGACAAAATGGTCGAGACACCTGCATTCGCGATTGAACTAGCCAAGATCTCCCTATTAACGAACGTGGGACGCATCAACACAACAATGGCATGTATGCATCGATGCCACGGATCGTGTATGGCTATTCGATCGTTCTGACCCACCTCCTAGTCTTTCCAGAAATGAAGACCGCCCTTAGGACTTACCACCCCGTTCCATCTCTGCAGAAGACAGATGGAAACGCTCAGGATGCACCTCGTATCAAGAATTGTCTGAAAGCGGCCCTTCTTCCGTCGGAGCTTAGATCGATGCCACCCTCTACCCCAGAAGAAATTCTCGAGAAAAGCGTATGTGTGTTCCTTCCTTCCGCCCCATTAAGCCTTACAACAAGTCTCTCAGCGCGCACGTCAACTTCCTCCAACGAGTGTTGTCAATCTGATTTTCGTCCTTGCGAACCACGCCGCTGTGAGTCTCGTCACTCAATCGGCAGGGCACAAGGCTTGCTGACTTCTGAAGCCCCTCGCCGCTACTCATTTTGATCCACCGTTAAATTTCCTCGACCTTTTTCTACCGGTCAACATCTCCTCCGCCGACAGAGCGAGAGCCTTTCTTTGGCTAGTATATCACTATCTTGAAGGTCCGGATCGGCCAAATCCCTACGACGACGACTACTCGCGCCAGAATCCCGGAAAAGTTCCATGGTTAAGACGGCTGACGGATGCTGAGATGGCCACTGAGAATGTCGACACAACCGAAGAAATCGAGTGGGGAAGAAGCATGTCTGCACAACGTAATATATTTTTGCAACGCCTAGTGAATTCTCTCGAAAATGAAAAGAAGACGAAGAATGCGCTCGCATCATTGTCACAGCGAGGTACTTATCTGGGCAGCAGCATGGAACAACCCATCCACTGACCCCATGCAGTGCCTGAATCTAGTTCACAACGCTCCCGTCCCTCGAGGCAACCCCATGACAATGTACGCGAGAAGCCCTATATCCACTATTTACCTCCTCCACGACCTGCACCTGCACCACAGCCTATAGGTTAGTCAAATGCACTTCCACTCCCGATCGTCCTTTAAATACCATTACCGCAGAGAGGCTAGCTGGCAGCACCTCGCATGGACCACAGCGGACTATGCTTCAACGTGAGTTACCAACGTGAGTTCTCGCGTTGATCTCAGCAAACCTGATCTGCGAGTAGACGCTTGGCATGTCGTAACCTCCACAGACCCCCTGGCTGATTCGGATGAAGAGTTGATGGATGAGAATGTAAGACACGACTACAGTGAGTACATTGAATCGGTCCCTCGGATACAAGCCTCAAAGGATCACCGTAGATCAACGCGCTGCCGTCATCGCTCGGCTCCGTGGAAAGGCGCCAACACCACCGCCAGACCCCAATGCTCCACCAAACCTTGCTGACACTCGGGAACATCGATGGCGAACCGTGCAGTCGTGGAGATGATTCCTGATGATTTGATTACCACCATGCATGCCCAGAATACAGCCACTTGTACATTACTCATTGAACATATTTGCACCTCTTACGATTGTTAGTATTCACCCCGCGGCTGGGATCCGATGTAGCTGTCTCTGGCGTAGAGTAGACGTAGTGAAACGCAAGTCTCCGATTACTGTCTATTTCAGGCAACTTGACACTTCGGGAAATTAGCATAAAAGCAGGCCTCACCTTAGTCAACCTGTAGTGCCTCAACATAGCATAGGAATCCAGTCGGTTGGATATCATTCGACTAGGATGAACTTGTAGAATCTATACCGAACCATCCGAATGTAAAATTTGAACCTTTTCCTTTTTGGAGTGTCAGATGCTTTAGGATTTCCGATACAAAAACATTCGCCGTGATTCTAAGAGCTTATGCAAGTCCATTTGACCAAACTCCGAGGCAAAATTCAAAGTTTATCTTTGTCAGAATTTTAGAAGCTTTGGATTTCTGACATAAGAAGGTTCGGTATGGATTCTACAAGTTCATGCCAGTCAAATGACATCCAACCGACTGAGTTCCTATGCTGTATTGAGGCACTACAGGTTGACCGAGGTGAGGCCTGCTTTTTATGCAAATTTCCCAGTGTCAAGTTGCCTGAAATAGACAGTAACTAATTTGAAGTGTCGAGTGTATTGGATCGATCATGACCCTGTATACATGATGGATAAATACTTAATCATATGGATGGTGACAGGAAGTCGAGTTTCTGGCACGCTGAATACGAACGACAGGACAGGGTCCAAAGTGTCCATTGATTTCAAAAACCACCTCGTGACGTTGCTATACGATCAACTCGCCCGCGGTATTACTATTTGGCTGGGTCACTGTATCTCTTCACTGCGATGGTGGTCCTGTGAGGAACCAGGCTAGGAGGTGGAGAGGTACGACGCCTAAGGGTCACAATCATATCTCGCGCAGTGTCGGCGCGACTGGTGTGTAGCGTGGGTCCGGTCACAACATCGACAGTGTGAGAAATGACTGCATGCCTCGGTCCAAGTGCCAAACTGCATGGGTCTGGATGCCGGACAACTTGCGGAACGAAGGTGGTGTCGAACCTTTCGTCATTCAACACGAGGGGTCGGACAGGGAGTGGCTTGATTTGATCGTGCGTACAACCAGATGACAAGTTCAGGGCTGTCAGGAAGTTGGGCAACTGAAATAGAGAGGAACCCTTTTTGAATGATACATGCACCGGCTTCAGACGGGCGGTAATTTCATCTAAAGAAGGCGGAATACATCTCGGCTTGTTCTGCATAGCCGGGGAAATTTTCGTACTCGCGAGAGGCTGTTCAGCGATGAGTAGGCCATGTCCTCCCTGGTCATTCCACCTCAAGTTAGCAGGTGAATTGACAACGACTGGGTCCTCTGCCGCAGTCCCACAGACAAAAAATTCAGACCTGGACCTGCGAGGTGAAATAGAGCAGGGGGCAGTAGCTGGCGATTCTGGGACACCTCGGAGATGGATGTTATAACAGTGCAGGGGGACTCGTCGACTTTGGACAGGGGACGAGCGCATCGCTCGACTGTCTCCAGATTTAGTTACTAGACAACTAGACTTTTCAGAGCGCTCCTAGAAAAGACATACATTGTCTAAGATTCCGAGTCTTGAGTGCAAACTGCTTGCGGAGATCAGGAACATTCTGCGAGCAAAACTTGACTCTTTGTCCATGGGACACTTGGAACAACGAGCTAAATTGATCTCGACTAAGCCCCTTGTGAGGTGGACCATGACCGTCGGCAGGCCGCAAAGGCGAGGAATACCATGGGGACGAGGCGGAGAGAAGGGATTTGGGCGGTTCTCCTCTGGCGGCGCTGGGGTAATTCGTATGAGGGGAATAGGGAGGTTAATCGATAACATGAGTCTGGAGAGACCGAAAGAACTGCGGGTAGCAGAATGAAAGCGACCTGCGCTAGGAAGAAAAGAGAAAGATGGACAGAAAGAAGAGTAGGAGATCTTGAAGTTATGCACCTGATGCCGGTTACTAATGAGACCCAGAACCGGAGTAATCAGGACCGCCTTCGCCTCAAGGCCTTCTCACGGTCGGCTCAGATGCCTTGACCCGCCACACCCCGACGCCATGGATGCAAGGGAACATCTGGACAAGGCCAATGAACTAAAGCTCGAAGGGAACGAACTATTCAAAGCAAGCAAGTGGAATGAAGCCCTAGTATCATATAGAACAGCTCTGAGCCAGTTGCCTCCACGAAACCAGTCGGCTGAGCCAGAGCCCGATCAAACCGATGTCGATCCTCCAGGACCAACTGGAGATCCCACCGTCGCAGCGGTGTCAGATGTTCCGAATGCACTTGATGCAGAGTACGCGAAAGCACGGGCAATTCTGAATGCGAATATCGGTGCATGCCTGTCAAAACTGGTAAGCCCAATGAGTTGTCCTTGAGCTGATCTTATTCGAGTAACTGCGTAGGAGGACTACAAAGGAGTGGTCGATGCATGTTCCCAAGGTCCGCATACACGGCTAGCGTTAGCCATTCACGCTCTGAGTCGCGGTCCACACAGCGCTCAGTGATGACCCACATTACATCAAGGCGCTCCAGCGAAGGGCAACATCGAACGAGAAGATCGGTACATGGTCATCATTGACCAGCGCCCAACAAGGTCCGTTCTTGGATAGAACTTTGGGCTATTGATTATTACTGATCCAACTATTAGATTACAAGCTACTGATAGAGTTACTTCCGTCTGGCTCAGTAGAATTGACTCAGACGACAAAGGCTCTACAGTCCTTAGAGCCGCGTGCGCGAGCAGCCCAGGAAAAAGAGACAGCCGAAATGATGGATAAGTTGAAGGGCGTCGGGAACACCATTCTTGGTACGTCTCTCCTCCGTGGATCAACGACAAATATCGTTATGGTCTACTTTCTAGGTAAATTTGGACTTTCCACCGACAATTTCAAGTTCGAACCAAATGGTCAAGGGGGTTATTCAATGAATTTTGTACGGTGACTTAGGCTGGCATGTTCATGTATACTATTCAACATATGAGTGACATGCTTGAGTGCTAAACCGTTCTTACCCATCACGTTCGTCGATGTATGTCCCCTCGTGAGTGAACATTTGGAATCTATTGAAGGGAAACACCTGCCAAGGAGGATTTATACACCCTGGAGCGACATGCGGAAGCAACATACCCTGGCAATGATTCTGCCTCTTATTAATCCTATTGAGACAGGGCCGTAGTCTCTTGAGTCAGTTGAACAAGCCGCATTATCCCCTGCTATCCAGACATGGCCTTTTGGAACAACAACGTGTTCTTCTGAGGGGGCTTTCAAGCCCGTTGGATCGACACAGACAGTGTCTCCTGGGAGGCCGATGATCCTTTTGCAGATAATTCTGTTGGGCTTCACCGGCGATTTGAGGGAAACTAGTTCTCCCCGAGTCAAGTTATATGGCGCAAGCTGATGGGACAGGATGCTTTCAATTGCAATTTCTCCCGAGGTATCGAATGTGGGGAGCATAGATGGACCATCCGTCTAACAGTATCGTCAACGCCTGACAAGGGACGAAGTATGGTAGATGTACCAAGCAAGGGCTTCCGACGTTTTCTTTGAAGAGGTGGAGGAAACAGGCGATATTAACAGCCTGGGTAATTGTACTGGGTCAGTCGTGACCAGCTTGACGTTGAATATTGAATGGGCGTACGTGGACACACCCTGCTGCGAAATTCTTCAGCAATTTGAGCTGGGCAACATGGGCGAGAAACCAAGGATGGGTCATTGGTCATGCGGTCATGCATCTGCTCCCGCGAGAGCACTGGCAGCGGAACAGGGCTGCCTTGTGCCAGTCGCTCAGCACGGCAACGTGCTCGGTTCAAGTGACTCTCAACTACTTTGTTCACCATGTCGTTGAACATACCAATGCCAACTACAGCGGACCTCAACCGTCTAACGTATCTAGGAGCAGCCAAACTCAAAGAGGCGATGTCCAGTCCAGATGGTCAACCAGAAAAGCTGGACTTTAGTGTCATGGCAGGCTGCTTCAATTGTGATGCGGTCTTGTCACAACATATGGGACAAAAGGTGCCGAGTCTTTCGAATGGCATATGTTGCTTATTTACCTGTGATCGATAGCCGTTGGTCTGTTCAGCATGCAGATCCGCCGTTTACTGTTCCAAAAAGGCATGTCCCAATTTACTTGGGAATTCGTGTCACTACTGAGAGCAATGCCGTAGTGTCAAGTCACGAATTGGAAAACCGGGCGATTTGGCACCGAGGGTCATAAGTTTTTCTGCGAAAAAAATAAGGTGAGTGAGGGTTAAATGAAACAGGTATATCGTACATCCTACTGGACCTATAGCGTCACATGCTGAGAGTGCCGCAAGTGCGGGCTATCCTCAAGCTTTTTCCTTGGGGGAAAGTCGAATCGGATGGCACCTTTGCCGAATCACTCATACGTGCTTACTTTAGCGTTCTGGGAGCCCAAGGCTATGGATACTGGAGCGAAGCTGGCGGTAGCGCTCCCCATCAGCTCCAACCAAACACCATGGGAAACTACGATAGTCCGTACTGCGTTAATCCTGTCGAAAGCTATCAAGACGGTTATTTACTTCTTCTGGATCGGCACCTCGACGACAAAGCGGGATGGAAACTTGAAGATAGATTGACTCCTAAGCTACACTTCGAATCCGGATGCGAACCATCGATAGCATCCTCCGCTATGGTGGTCGACTGGAAATCGTGGTACCAATGGCGCTCCTTGCCGTTCGACTCTCCTGCTGCGCTCCTCGTGCATTATCCTCTTACCGTATACCACTTGTTAGTCAATGTCTTGAAGGTCGCAAGCCCAACTCGTGGTTCTCCTGGTTGCCGACAAATACTTAACGTTCACTATCTCGGGGCGGAAGTTGAGCTCAACATGCTTCCACTGTGAGTCTTCAATATTTTAGTCCCTTAGAGTTTCGGAAGATATTAGCAGTTTCTCGGAGCTGGCGCTGTTATTGCCGCACACCGACATCAAGCTTACGTTCTTCGGTTACGCCGTGCATTCGATCGTACAGAAGGCAAGCAAGAAAAGCATCGCTGCAAAAGCGAAGCGTAGCGAGCCAGTGTACACATACAGAAGCCCCGCATCTATGGGACAGAGCACCTTAGAAATGTTCCTCGATGGAGAACACGAAAACTGGGACCCACGCTTCACATCTCTTAAAACCCTCCCCGATGCCATCGTAGCTCCCAATGCCGGATTGCTCAGCTACAAGGCCTGGGCATCCGTTATCTTGTTCTGTCACGTAGAGGATGTGCCCTTTGCCGTGACGGAGTACGCTGAACAATCTGCCGAGGTGCAGACAGACTCGCTTTCCAAAATAATTCACCATGCAATCCCAAGTTTAATGCCACGCATGAGCACGGCTCAACTCGAAGATTTGGTGAAGCCACGGCGATACCCAATAGAGCTTAACCCCTTTCAACGCCCTGGTCAACGGCCCATCGGTTCTACACGGCTTCCGAACATTTCCAATGGGTTCACCATCAGGGTCATCGGACGGGATTCAGTAAACGAGGGGAAAGAGGATGGTTTGGTCCAGGAGCCCTTGTGTGTACACGCTGTAGATCGGCAAGTGCAGCAGCTGGCTGACAAGACGGAGGAAATGTCGTTGAATGGCCTTGACTAGTTTACCCGACGTTCAGGCAGGATCGTTGTTTATTTCTTTGATGCTTCTGCACCTGTAATTCTTTGCACGATGGTCGTGACAATGCATATGCTGTGACTTGTGACGCCATAGACCATCATGTCTTCGTTCAAGCGGAGGGTGTCATCAAGACAAGTTGCTCTTCCACTAGGAACTCGCACATGTCCCATATCCATATCCACGATCCTGACGTCGTCTGGAATCCCGTCCCTCGATGACATCTTGGGTGGAGGCATGCCCCTTTCATGTTCACTGGCGATCCTCGCACCTGATGCTCAATCTGCTTACGGCGAATTGGTACAAAGGTACTTTGTAGCTCAAGGCATCGCAAGCGGTCATAAAGTGTGCATTATTCACGAAAATGCCCTGTCATTTGCAAAGGAATGCATGTGGACGCCTACGTCAAACTCAAAAAACGAACTGGTGCCCACGTTGGATGAAGATGATGCTGTTCAGAGCGAAGAGAAGGTGAAGATCGCGTGGCGCTATGAACAGGTGAAGAAGTTCGAGACAACCGTGACCAACTTGTATGTACCGATTCTTAGATGAGGGCGATCGGAGGATTGGTGATCATCAATCTTAGACCCACAGATCATCTTTGCGACACTTTCGACCTGACATGTCGCGTACCTATGTCTCTAATAGACGAGGCCTGCAACGCGAAGCGGCTCATACCGTTGAACCTGACTGTAGACAACGATCTCGCATCATCGATGGACGGACTTGTGAAACAGATCGAACATATCCTCGCGACGACACCATCGACCGAAGTCGTTCGCCTATGCATATCGGCTCTGGGATCCCCCGAGTGGGGAGAACACCGCCCAATAGTAAGAGGAACAATTTTGTTCAGGTGCAGCTCTTTATGGGTACACAGGATATATTGCGCTTTCTGTACGCCATACGTCGTCTATTGCGTCAGCATGCTCATGCTTGTGCCTGTGTTTCCCTTGCTCCACACCTTTGCACGGACCTCTGGGCGGGATCTGGATGGGTTCAGAAGGTCGGTTGGGTGACCGATGCCACTATCTCGCTGTCAGGCTTTGGTGGTGCGCATTAATCGAAATTTTGCGTGTCAGCTGTGTGATGACGGCCCTGCAGCTAATCCGGCACTTAGGACACTCTTTCCTTCTCACCATGGTTTCGTACAGATTCATAAATTGCCAGCACCGCATAGTATCCTTCCCACGAGCGACAGATGCTCCACTCTTCGGGGTTTGTCATCGTCTGCGGCAGTAAGTAGTGGAGCTGGAGAAAACAATCTCGCATTCAGGTGTATGCGAAAAAGGCTTATTTTTGAGACGATGCATCTTGACATGGAGGGAGGTATCACAGAGCGGCGCACTACGCCTTCGTCGACTGCAATCGATTTAGATACCGGACAGCTTCCCATGCACGTCACCGGCCAAAGGAACACCACCTCGCCCGCTCGCGTTGCAGTGGTGCTTGAGAACCATTCGCTGGAGGGACGTGTACCTTCGCAGAGTACTGAGTCTGGCGTGACCGAGGCCAGCCCTCAGAGGTTGAAGAGGACAAAGAAGAAAGTGGCCTTTCATTCGGAGAGACCTGATTTGTACGATTTTTGAGAAGGTGATACGTGGTATGATTCCAATAAATCCTGCGGCACATCCACCTCGGCTACGGTAAACTGAGGACAGCGGGGCGCCTGGCAGTGAAGAAGCAGGCCGTTGGAGCTCCCTTGGGGATACGTCTTGTTGTCGGTTGTCGTTGAGGGTATACAAAAGGAAGGCATCTTATTGATGTGTACTCAGCTGGAAGGGTATCACGGAAACATCGGACGTGTCAATGACACGGCAGGCTGTCACGTTTAGCGTTTCAAGGCCCTTTAAGGCCTTGTCGCACACAGCCTTGTCTCAAGGGCGAGAATACCGAGGAGATATGTTATGTTCGGATATATATGCCGTGCGGTTTCAGGGGGGAACCCACATCCAATGAATGTCGGTGGTCTCGTGACTCAAAAGCCTGCGAGATCGCGGTGTCGGGAGCGCTGTTACGACGGGGGAGGGGTGGCAGGAGGCTCCGATATTGTCAGACACGATGATGACCACGGTGGACGGCTGAGACTCCAAGTGCTTGGGAAAGGCGAGAATTTACATAAAGGACTGCACCAGGGAGAGTACATAATGTTTTGTGTGATTTTCGCCCGAGTCCTTGTGTCTCCTTGTCGCTCCCGAGAGGAACTGTGAGGCATGTAAGTCTCGAAGCGGCGGTCCCTTGCCATCTTACAGTAACGTACTCGTCAGGTATCACCACCCTTACTCCCTCCTCCCTTCTGCGAAGAAATCCGCTTCCGCTCCAAGTTCCCCAAAGCCCTCCCCATTTTTCTTTAATGTTCACGACAGGCCACTTCCACCCCCTCCACTGACCTCCGCTCTCAAACATACTCTCAGCACCTCTGACATGGATGCTCACTTGGTCCGTCCGACAAGCTGGATAGACATGGACAGTGTAGACGGCGATCACCCCGGTAAGCATATATTTGCTCTCGGCGCTTGTCCGTTATTTGCCGCCATGGTACCCCGTTTCCATACTTCAAAACGCATGGTCAATCGGGCCTCTGGATTTGGATAAGTCTCGTCAAGATGTATTTGTTTACCACGGGCCATGTCAATTGATACGATCACGCCGCCTCAACACTTCGCCTCTCCATTTACTTTTCACCTTCGTCCCCGAACTGACTCCCTTTCGAGTTTTAGACTTTCTCACTGCCAATTCTCTTGCACCGCCTTCTTCTCCGTACTCACGACCCCCGCCAGGTGCCCGTCCGCGTGCATCTACCCCCCCTACTGTAGGTGAAAACTACCTCAATACACCAGACTACGTCGCGCAGAGTTCCACAGCGATGATAGCTGCTGATCGTGTTGTGCTTGAACAACCAACACCCGACGCAGCCCTGGCAGTGCCGTCACCATCACAAGTAGTGCACTCATTGTCGCGTTCAGTCCTTGCCAGGTCCATCTCCGAGAGCGAAGTCTCTTTCCGTTCCGATTCTTCCCCTCCACGCTCTTTCGCACGCCCCCCGAAGGTTCCAACTATAGACCCTTCACATTTTCCAGATCCATATCCACAGCGCTTGCCATACGCCCGCGCCTCCGACAGGCCTTCCTCAACTCTCCCATCCCTCTCCTCGGCTGGTTCGTCCTCTGCATCGACACGCTCTTCTGCGTATACAAGTTCGGGAAGTGCACTAGCTGCGAGTGATCACGGTCACGTGCAGATAGTCTCCGGAGAGGACGAAGAAGTTGGCGTCGCGGTGGGAATCTCGTCCGATGAGGTGGCCAGGGTACTTGCAGGTGAAGGTGCGACCTCCTCAGCAGGAAGAACGCCTATAGACCAAACGCGATGGTCCGAGTACTCTGCCAGCATTAGATCAAGATCGTCTTCTATCGGGGTCAGTAATACCAACAGCTTACATGAGAGTAGCATGCCGCGACTTCGGGAAAATCCTAGCTTCGATATGGCTTGGCAAACAGTCGACGAGAGGGATGAAGTTGGCTTAACAAGCGGAGACGAAACGGATGATTTCGGCGACGATGAGGACGGGAACGAGGGCAAGTGCGAAGAACGCACATCTGCAATTGTCCTGGCCGAGGAAGGGCGAGGACTCATTGTGAAAGGAGATGGAATCCCGATCGTACAGCTTAAAGTCGAACCTGGTATGCTGGTATAGAACATCTGACTGTACCTTTACTGACGTTAATATCTACTCCAGGCACCACTCATCTCCTTGTCGGGTCTTCGAGCACACCCAACTCGATCCCTGCTTTCCTTACAAACACGTTGCCGCAAATTTGCCATTCGCTTCTGGCGCTAGATATCTCTGCCAACTTTCTCGTTGCTTTACCTCCCGCTCTCGCTTCCTGTCAGAGTCTGGAGGAGCTAAATGTTGCGTCCAACCCGCTACGCGTGTTGCCAGTTTTCTTGTCTCATTTGGTAGCCTTGCGAGTACTCATTGCGGATGCCACCGGAATCAGTACACTGCCAGACTCACTCTCTGCGCTTGGTCGTCTTCACACTCTCAGTGTCCGGAGAAACAAAATGCATGCCCTTCCTAGTTGGCTGTGTCTTTTGCCGCTGTTGCAAGAGTTATATCTTGACGGCAACCCATTCCAAGGACCCTGGCAAGCTCTTGTAGAACCGCTTCTCTCCAAAATCCCTATTACACCGCTATATCCCCCTTCGACGCCTTCTATCCCTTTACTGTCTGCTTCAATACTTAACACGTCTGCTGGGACTGAAACTGATACGGATTCAGAACCTTGCAGCGCTGACCCCGATGCAAGTTTCTCACTGCCGACCGAAGATGATACCATCATGCCAGCGCGAGCGCCTCCTCTTGAGCGGTCTGTTACTTCACCCGCTACCTTACCCCCAGTTCCTCCCGTCCCCGACCGTGGTCTTATGCGAACGAAAACTGCGCCGAATCGATCTTATCAATCAAAGTCACGCCCGCGTACGGGCACCCTCTTTGATAATCCGGAGTCATCAAATCATTACCCGAATGAATCAGATTATGGAGTTGAGCATGAACTCCGCAAGATGAAGAGCGCAGGAGAGCTTCGCACGAGTTTTGAGCGACCCCGCGGGTTAGTAGAAGACCTGGCAGTCATGACCCCTGAACGACCACCCACGTTACCACACTTTGGCTCGGCTTCTAGTTCTAACCTGCTCAGCATTACGGGAGAATCGCCCGAGTCAGACCGGCTTAACGTTCCTAAGCGTTACGCGAGTCTAGGTGTCTCAGCTGTTACACCTACTCGTGGTTCTTCTCGACCTACTCACTCCAAAAGCCTGTTTGATGTTGCCTGGGAGGGTGCAGAGACCGACGCTGTGGAATCGGCACGTTCATCCTTCACTTCTCTTACTTCACCGCCTCGTTCCGCACAACTTCAGCAAAGTCACAGTATGCCCAGCCCACCAGACCGGCAGGTGACCTCTCGAGGACGCTGGGGATTCTTGAAGAAGATGTCAATGGGGAAGATGAGAGTTGACTCCCCCTCGACCTCTCGGCTAAATACTTCTTATGGCCGTACTCCTCGCCCCGAAGTTATTGTTGGGAATGTGACAAGTCCCCCGCGACTGCCGACAAATACATTGCCTCAGATCGACGTTCGATTCTCAACAAGTGGATCCTTGGGTTCTATGCTCAGTCCCACACCGAGCGTCTCCCTGTCCGCGCCCATAAACGAGGAAGATCACACAGTCTCTGCAGATACACCTCAAGAGCCATCGAATCTAGGCAAATCCCTCGCCCCGGTGCCTTCCCCACGAGCCTCCAAGCGAAGGAGTTTTTTGCCTGTAGATGGAAGTGTAGTGACGAGCTTGGTCATACCTTCTCCAACTTGTTCTATTCTGGAACCCTCACCTACTGGTAACCGTGAATTGGACGAGCCAGCAATCAGTCTACGTCCAAATTCAGCTGTTGATGCAGACGATTTCGCTGCACGCAGGGAAGAAGAGAGAGCAAGAGAAGCGTATACGCGGGCTTTACGCTCTGTGATGGCGTACCTAAAGGACATGAATGATTTGAGCCTCTCTCAAGGTACCGCGTTATCAATGTATGGGGGATCTCCAGAGCTTTCGCCCGGCATTCCCCGTTCTCGAAGGCCTACGGTCGTAGACAATGCGAACTCTGAAAGCACGATCTCTAGGGCAGCTTCATTATCTAGTCAACTGCGATCACCGGAAGCAATGGCTGGGTTGAGAAGTGGGACCGCTTCACAGACCATTAGCGTTGCAACTACCGACAGCAATGGTTCCTCTGAAGAACGGAAATACAAAGACGACAAGGGAAAACGTGCCCTCATCGTTCGGGAGATCGTTGAGTAAGTTCAAGTCTCATCCTTCGCGGGCAAGGCTAACATCCTGGAAAGGACTGAAAGAACTTATGTCAAAGGATTGCAAGAACTTGTTGACATTTACGTGAGACCCAGTGCTTCCCCAGTCAACCTTATCAGTGGTGTTGGTTCCGGCAAAGAAACTGTCATTCCCGCATCCGAACGGAAAGTTGTCTTCAGTGGTATCGAAGCTCTGTTTTCTTTCCACAGAGAGAGCTTCCTTCCTGCTCTAGAAGCAGCTGCGGTACCTTTGATGAGGCAGCCTTTATCTGAAGGCGAAGAACTCGATGCAGATGGCCAACTCTCAGTCGAGGTAACAAAAGGGGTTGCAGGCATTTTCTTGAAACATGCTGCATTCATGAAAATGTATTCTTCTTATATTAAGTATGGGTACCACCTTTTGCGAGATAGGTCTGCTGATTTACCTTCCCAAGCAACTTTGACAACTCTGTGCAGAGAATTAAACATTGGACGACTGACAGAGCGCCAACAGGGAATACCAGTCCGGGATTTGCCCTGTCACCAACTAGCACTGCCCCCAATACCGCCATTTCCCTTCCTAGCCCCACCAGTGAGATGGCCAATCTCACGTCTGGCCAAAGAAAGCGCGTCAAAACATTCCTTAAACGATGTCGCGTAAACCCCCGTCACTCTCAGCTCAACCTGGAAGGCTATTTACTCTTGCCCGTTCAGAGAATACCCCGATACCGATTGCTTGTGAGTCGCAGGTGCCTCTGTGCCTCCACCAACATTAATGCTTTCATAGCTTGAAGAGTTGATCCGAAGTACTCCACCTACTTACGCACACATGGACGACGCGCTCGATAGGGCACTAGCTGAGATATCCTTGCTGGCGAATAATATGAACGAAGGGAAGCGGGAGTCCGAAACCCGTCGGAAGCTGGTGCAATGGCAAACCAGAATTCGAGGGAAATTCCCCAGTCCCCTGGTTCAACCTCATCGGTACGCATTATCGTCGCTGTACCCCCTCGCTGTTAACGACTCTTGGACAGGCGTCTCATCATGGATGGACCCCTGATGTTGACTCGCGTCGTCCGCAAGACCGCTGTGTCATTTGAGACTGTTAATGCTCAAGGGGACGTTTCTGCTGTGCAGGTCGACTGTCTTGCCCCTGAATTGACTCCTCGACCTCTCGTCGGTATTCTTTGCAATGATCTCCTTGTTCTTTGCCGTGATCCGAGCGAAGGCAGAGACCCCATGTCCTCAGTGGATCTGTGGGCAGTCCTTCGTATGCAAACATTGCCACAACCGGCTAGCATTGTTCATGGCAATGGTAATATTTATGCATAGTTGAGAACGGGGACAGTTACTGATCTAGATTGATTGCAGCATTGCGCATTGTCGACAACAAAGCTATTCTCTATTTTGATGCCCCCTCTCCATCGGAAGCCCTCAATTGGTTTAGAGGTAACGAAAGAGTCCAACTTGACCATAGCTCTGCTAACGTCAAAATCTAGCTATCAACCTTCACATACCTTCGTCCAAAACATAGACAATGAACACTCATTCACGCAGTTCTTTTTTTTTTTTCGTTTGAGCGCGACTTAGGCTGATTACGTTGACGCTGTCATTTGAGCTCTTTGCCAGGGCCCCGGTCGGCCTCGCATATATATGGTCATTAAGTTCAATTGCATTCTGTTACGCGCCATCTTTCACTGTATCACCCACATTATTCCCTCGTTTCTTCCGTCAGCCAAGTAACATAGTACCAGTTAAAGAAATCGAAATTCGAATGCCGTGACTCGTGTCATCCAAGCTCCAATCTTTGATTACATGCAGGTAGAGGCGTACAACACGGGTGTGTGCAGTACTGTGGGAACAAATTATGCGATGGAAGGTCACCAAGCAATTAGCAAGAAACAAGGTCCTCTCAGTATGTTTCACATCTTGGTGAAGATGTCTGAGATGTCGATGCGGGAGCGAAAAACATTGCGACACTCACCAGCCATTGCCAAAAAGCCTCAATCTTGTTTTTAGGTGGACTTTCTGGTTCTTCATCGGCCTCAATCTGCGCAATGTCGCTCACGAAGTCCATATCTTCTGGCTTAACTGGCGGAGTACGGTAGTACAACCTGGCTCCAAAGTACAGAATAGGGAACCCGATAAAAGGGAGATAATTCGTGACGAATGTTGCAGTGCTCCACTTGTTCCTGAGAAAGACACTCCATCCACTGAACTGAAATGATATTACAAGTGTCAAAACCATCATTCGAAGTAGAGAGCGATATACAAGACGTACGAGACAGATGATGAAGGTTGCGATGGCCCCATACCACGCGGCGAATGGTTGCAAGCGAGTGTAGTACGGAAAAGTTCTGCGATCGATGCCCTGCGCCTTCATGCCACTATAGAAGCGAAGGTAGGTAATACAGATACCGAACCAGGCCATGAGGCCAGAGACGGATGTCATATTGGCAAACCAGGTGAAGACCGTTCCAGCGCCGCTGGATATAGCCATGAAGGCGAGCAGAGTAAACGAGGCACAGAAGAGGACGGAGATGTAGGGAAGACCAGCCTTGGACGTCTTCGCAAAGATTTTCGGTGCATTACCGGCGATGGCCAAGCCATCTGTCTCCGGCTAGGTCAGTCGCCGAGATCAGGAGATAGCACAGAACGCACGGAGAGCACGGGAGGACGTATAAAGGTCACTAGATGCGGCAGACCATGCAGAAGTCAACAAACAGGCGTTGATAATCTGCTCCACGATGAATAACTGACAATTTAGGTTGCGTTATTACTTACTGATGGCAAAGATTTAATCCCTGCGGTTTCGATCGCAATAACGAATGGCGAGGCTGCAGTCCCACTCGCGAGTTTGAGTCGTGGGTTCGTGAAAGGCACAAGTAAACCGATTATGAAAGTGCCAAGGATGTAAAACAAGAGGATACGGATATACACGCGGCGAATTGCTCTGGGAAGGTTACGGCGTGGGTTCTTCGTTTCGCCGGCTGCAATCTGGGAAAGTGAGTACATGGACCGGGAATTGAGAGATTCAGCTTACCGCGACGATCTCCGTGCCAATGAAAGAGAAAGCGGCATTGTCGAGGACGGACCACCACCCGAGGAAGTGACCTTTTGCGCCGGATATTCCTTGGTATTGCACAAATGGACCCGGTTTCTTCCAGTAGCGGAAACCGATACGATCGTGATCGGGTCCACCTCCAAGGTCAAGAATAATCCCCAATATGATGAGACCGGTGATCGTGAGTACCTTAATAGAACTAGACAAGATGTTTATAAGTGGGAAAAAAAAATTCAAATCACTTGACCACCCACGCAAAGATAAACTCCGCCTCCCCGTAGGCACCAGCGCCCAACATGTTGATGGTAACGACAACGATGATAGTCACTGCCACCCAAACTGCATTATTAACGTTTGGATGCCAATAATCTATCAGGACAGCCGCAGCGGATAACTCAGCTGGAACAATTGTTAATGAGGTCCCTCGATGTGACGATGAGCGATAAATGTTCACCAGGAGCTAGGTGGACGCGTTAGATCAAAAGATAACACAAAAACAAAGGAAATTTGAATATACCAATGATCGTCCAGTTGTACCAATAATTCCAACCCATCGCAAAAGAGAACGCAGGGTTCACGAACCGTTCTGAAAGTTTGATATGGCCACCTGGAATCGGCAGGTACGCAACCATTTCGCCCAGGGACACCTGGGACGACGGTGAATGGCAGCGCTTCACGGAGAGAATTGACTGACCATGACTGCGAGCACGATTGTACCCATAGTTATATAGCCAAGCAGAAGACCAACGGGTCCACCATTTGCAAGGGAGGTAGCAGTTCCAACGAAAAGGCCGGTACCAATGACACCACCGATACTGAATGGGCGTGAGGAAAGGTAAGGTGGGGGCGGGGGAGGCTATACCTGATCATGGGCACAGGGCGAGGCGTGAGCTGCCTGCGCAGCAGGTGGGAGGAGGTAGAGGTGGCGA
>JBBPKJ010000557.1:0-21559 GCA_038089195.1 Brasilioporus rufonigricans | reverse complement strand
GGGTAAGCCCTATTTCATAGGCATTTACTACTGTACTAACCTACCTTAGTTCTCATAGGTAGTACTCTTAATATTAGTAGCTTGACATCTACTGAGGTTCTCATAGTTCCTAGCTTAGACCTCTGCCAAGCAATTCCAACCTCACAACACAACTGAGGTGAGCTTTCTCATATCATAGTTGTTACCTACTTGAGCTGACCATATGTAGTTTGCTGTCCCTCAATGGGTAAATACCCAATATAATCTCAAGTGAGGTAACGATCATGAGAAAAGATGATTAAAACTGAGTGATTCAAGTCAGATGCTCAACCTCAGACACAGAGAGACGATGGGGGAAAGTCAAGTGATTAGATTAGTTCTGAGACTACTCAAGTTCCTATGTACTGTACTCACATTTCAATTATTGCTCTCTGCTTACTAAGCATGTCTCAGATGAGTCAAGCATATGTTGGTAGATGACTCAGCATCCTCAGTTACTATATTCAGCTTGCTTACTTCAACATAGTCCATTGTAATGCACGTGACTGAGTTTGCTGTCCCTCGATAGCCACATGCCATCTCTAGTGCATATTTCTACATGTGGGTGAATCTGGCACAGACAATGGTCCTGCAGCTTGATAGGCCCTAGGTGACTCACTGAATGGCCACTTGGATGCAGTCTTCATAGCTGGGTGATTTGGGAGATCGAGATACCTGCTCGCTCCTTAACTGCCCCATTCCGGGAGCCTTCCCAAGCAGCAAAGGCGGTGAAGAGGTGCTCGGCACGAGCTCGGCTTCTGTGGACAAGTCTGGGCTCCGCTTCGGCTGCATGCGGCAGGTTCGTCACAGAGTGATTTTTCCCAGTGTCACGCTACAATATCTATCTCGACGAAAACAGCTCAGAATTGGCTCGTTCAACCTCATATGACAAGTAGATATTCGATGTACACCCGAGGATAGTGAAACATTATGGGTTTTGACAGAGTGTGTAAACTCCTGGTGTGTGTAACCTTGTGGTAAGCGATAGTACTCCCAAGTAGACTTATGCCACGACCATCGTCACGGTGACGCGAAGTCCGTCTAATTTTCTACGTCATTTTATGTAGGAGCTTGGCTCGTTACTTATCATCACCGATCGTGTAGTCACAAACCGTCAAAGCGTAATTCATTGATAGTAGCATTTTGCGTCTCAACGACGTAAGCCCAACTTGAAAGCATTATTACCCAGCAAAGTTGTAGGGGTGTGATTAGACACATGTTGATCGATTCATCACCGAAAGCATCCGAACCTCGTCAAGCCTTGCTCCAAAACAGATGCTAGTGTCATATTCTTCTAGGTGCATTGACTACAAAAAGCGAACAAAACAAGACATGGTGAGCACATGGGAGAAGTATTTCAAGTTCTTGTATCAACGAGGTATATACCAATCCACCTCTTCATCACCCATCCCCATCGGCCACATAGTCCACAGTAACACCCGTGGGTTGATCCCCAGTTTACTCAATTGGTCAATCGTAAACTGTATCGAAAACTCAGCGTTTTCCAGCACGTGCCCGGAGCTCCCTGTCGAGCTCATCGCTCGGGTCGTCCATGACAGGCGTCGGCGGTCTGGGTGGAGGCACCGTATAACCAGACGTTCCTCCCGGAACGTCACCATACTCGCACACGGGAGAGCTGATTATTTCTTCTCTGGTTGGAATCGGCAAACTTGGATCGTACGAGATGTGAGAGCGAGACGAGCAGGTAACGGAAACCTACCTGTCCTGCCTACGGATCTGTCCTGACGCTCTAGCCTGTGCGCGCACCTCTGCTCGGAATGAATTCACTTCTTCGACGATCAACCTTTTCATGCCCTCGATCGAGTCTTCCTCTTCAAACGAAAAGTCGAATTTCTGCGTTACACCAGATCGGTGGGGAGATGAAGGTCCAAGAGTCAAATATCTGCCACAGACAAGGAATGAAATGAAATGTACCCTTTCACAAACAGGTTCGTCTGCCGGATCGTGCCATACCTGCAGGTATGGATGGTTCAGCGCTTGCTCACAGCTGATCCGTTTGGCAGGGTCAAAGCACAACATCTGGGAGAGGAGGTCGATGGCAAGGGGATTAGCATGAGGGTATAGGGTGGCAAAGGGCACTCGAGGTTTAATGGGTAACGACCGGATGTAATCTTGTGCCTGGACAAGGGTTATGGTTAGACTGCACGCATCAATCAAGTGCGGTCGGAACGGACCCGAGGTGAGCCAACTCGGCGGAGCGTGTCCTCGGATGGAGTCCCGAGATAGTGTAAGATCTGGTTCAATTGATCCACGTAACTGCGGAAAATTGGGGACACTGCTGGAACATGCTGAGTAAAGACTTACTCTCTGCCTTTGAAGATCGGCTTTCCGCCAAGGAGTTCGGCAAGGATACAACCGACGGACCAGACATCAATGGCAGTGGTCTATGCCGAGATCAGCAGAACGAAACGAGAATTGGTGGCACACACGCACGTAGTTGGCGAAACTCAGCATGATTTCCGGAGCGCGGTACCAACGCGTGGCCACGTATTCCGTCATGAAGCCTTGGTTTCCAGCTGACTTGGAGGTGCCACCACCAGGCGTGTACCCTCGCGCAAGACCGAAATCGCAGATCTTGAGTTCGCAGTCGGCATTTACGAGGAGGTTTCCAGGTTTGAGATCTCGGTGCAACACGTTTGCAGAGTGAATATACTTTAAGCCACAAAGTGTTTGGTATAGGAATGATTGGAAGTGGGCGTCCGTTAAGGGTTGTCCTGAACGAATCTGACAGGCGCGCATAAGCAATAAGGCAGAGGAGCAGGTGGCGTCGCTTACGATCGCATGGAGGTCCGCCTCCATAAGTTCTTCCTAGAGAGTGGATAGATGGCATTGGTCATCTGGAGACGTGAAAGGCTACCTATCACTGACATAGAGATACACTTCATCAAAGTTGCCATTGGGCTGGAAAACGATATCCATGTCATATAAGCAAGTTATCTGTCCGCCTGGGATCAGCAGCCGCCCATGCAAGATCGCGCCGAGAAGTAGCATATCGCTCACGTTCTTGTGTCCCCTAAAGTGATGTAGCAACCTTTGCGTACACTGTCAGCTGCACAGTTCCGATCGCTCTAGTACGCCAAGACACACCTGATCTCGCGAAGGCATCGTTTCGTCAAGATACGCTGCAGAGACGGGCACAGGTGAAAATGGGTGTATACGGAACTACAAGAGGGCTTGCCTTGGTGTTGATGTTGGTGATTTTTTTGATCGCGCATCCTTCACTCGATCTCCTGTGTCGTGCTGCAACGACGCAGCCATAGGCACCCTGACCGAGCTCCTTGACGAACTCGTACTCGGCGTCGACTACGAAGGTTGAGTTGAGCGCGGTGAAGCTATGCCTTTGCATGATGGCCGTCAAGGATGGAGACTCCGACTTATGAGATTGCCAGTTGCTGTAGAGTTACATATCGATGGGCACCAAATAGGAGCACACATCTGCACACTGCCTCCACCAGGGTCTGGCAACCGGACATTGCCCGGGTCCGACGGGTAATAGGAAATCTGTTGCAGACTGGACAAGGGGAAAAGGACTCGTGTTGTTCAATCTGCGACACGTTCACGCATTCCAGGGTGCGGGCATACAGAACAGGAAGGTCACCGGAACTTGGGCGAATGACAATCTGGGGTATCACTTACCGCGCTGAAGGGCACGAACTCGCCAGGAACGGAACTTACAACAACGCAAGGCGACTAACGTCAACGAAGCGACAGCCGACTTACAGGATTAGATACGTCTAGATACCGGGACCATTATGTGCGGCGGTGCCTCTGCGCCTTGACCCACGCGTTGACCTTATCCTTTCTAGTATCTACCCCGTGCTCAGACCTCAAGTGGCGACGAAGGTCGTAGGCACGCGTCAAGATATGCTCGCAAATCTTGCTAGGTGATGGTCCAGAGGCATCTAGCGTCGCCATTGATACTACCAAGGCGTCGACGTGTGGGTATGGGCAACGTATAAACACTGCGCTTTGTAACCGAGCGGCATACGCTTTACCAGTGATTGCCTCGATATTCATAGTGTCATCCGCGTCAGCAACGGACGCCTCCTCTTCCGAAGCCGTCTCCTCATGGACAATTTTCGACGAGTGTAGCTTGGCAAGATGACGCTCCAGGAGGTGTTTGTACCTAAAAGCACTATTGCAGTGTACATGGGGGCACACATGGTTCCGCTGACCAAGATGGATGACATTGTGATGCGTTGTTAGCGCACTTTTCTGTACACAGATCAATCCATGCAGCGTTGTGAACATACATAAAGGAGAACATACGGATTTAAACTCTTTATCACAGCCTTCAATGTCACATTTCCAGTCACGCCCGAGTTCACCACCACGTCTTCGTTTGAAAGGTTGAGAACCCTCGAGGTCGCTTACATCCTCAGGTGCGCCAGCTTTTTCGGCGTGGAGGAGTCGTGCCTCGGCTTCTTGTTGTTCGTGCAATTTCTGGTGTGCCCTAAGAGTATGCTGCGATGCGAAGGTGCGGCCATTACACGTGGGGTGCATGCACGCCGGGGGGTGGTCATTCCGGATGTGCGCCTGTAAGGCCGCCCATGTGCCAAAGTAAACCAGGTCCTTATCAGGACCCGGTAAACATCGCAAATGCGAACAAGTGTACCGCTTATCTGACGCGGCAGGATGAGTTCGGGATCACTTGAACTTTGCCGCCAATCATACCGTCATGCGTCTTCACGTGACCTTGTAATTTCTGGTTCGTTGCGAACGATTTCGTACATCCTGGATGTGAGCATATGTAGGGTTTCGTTCCTAGTGATGAGTGTACTTCACAAATGTGAGTACGCAGCTGGTGGTGCTTAGAAAACGCCTCATCGCAATCTACTTCAGGACACTGAGCGAATTGGGTGAGATGAGTAGAATAAGACGTGAAAAAGACTGACCATGTAAGATTTGTCCCCTCTATGAGAGTTTTCGTGGACGACCAGATGTTGGAACGTCCAGAAGCGTTTCCCACATTCCGCAGATTCCGTACATACAAAAGGTCTCTCTGAATCGGGCAAATGGCTTCTGCGGTGTGCACGTAGATGGCTCTCCCGCCGGTAAGACTTTCCGCACGAATTACATGTAAACGGACGCTACGTAGAAAAGGAGTGAGAAGGCAGGGAAATGCACAGATCAGTGTAGTCCTGACCTCGCCGGTGTGTGACCGCTGATGCTCCACCAATCTGGAAGGTTTCGAGTAGGATTTCGTACATTCCGGATACGTGCACGGGTAGCGCGATTTTTTGTCGACTTTATGGGATCCTCGCTTTGTTGATTTAGTCGGGGGTGTCGCTGTGGTCTCTGATGGTGCAGGGCTAGACGAAAGCCGTAAAACCAGGTGAGAATTTTTCCGTTTCCCGAGAACGGTTGTTGAGATTGTCCTCATCGCAATCGCAATAAAACCTTCGACTTTAAGTCCACTTGGGAGTAAATGAATCCTGTCGAAATGTGTCAATGGGTATTCTATTTTAACATTTATTATGATTTCAATTTTATTTATTTTAGTTGTACAAACCCCAAATTTAACCCTCTTCGAACCGTTCACCGAACAAGATGGCCGGTAGACGGAGACTTTGCTTCATGCCGTGCCTTGCTCTTACTTGTGTCTTGTTCTACTCCTGGTCGTTCCTGAGCAATTCGGTGCTTTGGTCGTCCGAGGGTCATTTCTATCCACTGGCCGAAGACACACTCCTTGCTGCATGCGACTCTGTGCGCGAGGCAATGCTGTCCCTTGTCGAGGCCCACGAAAACGAACCGCGATCGCATTTTAAATCGAATGCTCCGATTCACCTGGGACCCAAGTTCGAACAACTGCAGGCATCTCTCGACAACTTCCAGCGAGAATTACCGCTCCGTACTATGACACTTGAAGGGGTTTCTAGCCCCCAATCAGTCGAACGGCCTCAAACAACGGATATGAATCACATCGATTTATGTGGAATCCTGGCAGGAAAGCGGATCACGATGATTGGTGGCGAGCACATTTACCGCCTTCATGTACACTTCCTTCGACACATGGAACGCTTAGAGGAGAGACCGTTTCCTTGCCCATATCACGAATTTTGCACCCATCACCACGTCTGTTTGCCGAGTCAGCACTTGGGGGATGACGCGCCGGCACCACGTTATGTCAAACCGCCGACGACGCAGCAACTGATCGAGACCGAGTCTGCGGCAGTCAACTATATCGTCTCTGATACTCTCCTTTCCGCACGGAGTGAATCCTTCTGGGCATATACCCTACCATTTGTGGATCCAATGACAGGCGTACGATTGCGCGAGACGTATTGGCTCGCAGCTGCACGGAAAGCGAACGTTGTCATTCTAGGACGCGGCCCAATAAATGGACCCGGTACGACATACTCGGGGAACTGGACCTTCTTGGGCCATATCGCAGACTACGTGGATAAATCGCGCGCCGCCATCGCAAATGAATACGAGGATCGCGATCCCGAGTCCACGTACCATACGGACCCACGCCCGCTGGAAATCGTCAATGCAGCGGTCCACCTAACTGTGTCTCGGTTCTTGCCTGACCTGTTTCAGCTTTTGCAGTCCATTCGACGGGAGGTTCGTCCAAACAGACGGAAACGACTGATATGGCCGGGTAGTTGGTATCGTTTACCCGGCCAAGGTACCGCGAGAACTGCGCTCCTCCGCCCATACGTTCAAGACGTGGTCCAGCGCATGCTCTTTCATAGTCGCTGGCCCCGCTTCTCCGTAGACCATGTCCTCATGTTGCAACTCTCGGCGCTCCTCACTGCAGATGTCATGGGGGCAGCCCATCTCGAAGATCCATGGACATTACTCTTCAATACTCAAGGCGAGTTCAATGACAATTTGCTATCGTACGTTATCTCACCCTGACCTTCGTCATTCAGTGTATCTTCAAAGCATGGTGCTCAGGGAGCTGCTACCCCAGTACGGCATCGTGTTTCTGCCACTCAATATACCGTGGATCGAGGCTGCCCAGGTTTGCGGGCATGGACATGGTTACTTTCGTGGTGCTACGGACGTCGATCTTGAACGGACAAAGATTATCGGAGAGGGATTTCTGAGAGGAATGGATCACGTCCTTAGGTATCTGGAATGACGTCCGTCTCACTTGTCCTGTACATACGTCCGCTTTTGAAGGCGCTCTGAGTTGCACCAGCATGGACTCGTTCCTGGTCAATCACTTATGTCGGTCCTCTAAGGTCATACAAGCTATACGCAATTGAAGGTATAGGACGATTCGCTGAGACACGATGCAAAGTGTAACGTGGGTCTGAGATATCATCTATCAGTCTGCCTGTCGTAAACAACCATGATTCAGGCCATATTGTTGCGGGTCAGGTTGAGATACGTTACTCCATGTAGGCCGGGACACCAAACACAGGAGTAAACCAGCCTATGAGGGGAATCCTTAATTAGTAGTTGCGTTGGTATATTTGGTACTGGCAAAGCCGACACGTCTGTTGGTAGTATCGAAAACGCTGTAGTAGCGCTCGCTGAACATATATACTAAGTGTCCAAACGACGAAGACGCAATCACGGATACTTACAGGAAAGTGTACCCGTTGATGAAGTCGAGTCCAGGTCTAGATGAATTTCCAAGGTCGCCCACCACGAGATAGACCGATCCAGAGGTACCTCCGATGACAGTGTTTAGCGAACGGGGCCAGATCTGTGCGTTTGGCGAGAGGTCGTAAGACGTCCCTCCGATGTTGAACGATAGTGTTTTCAGGTTGGAATACTGCAACGAGGTAATCCTCAGGAGACCCGTGCTATTGTCTAGAGTACCGCCTGTGGCGGACTGGTATTTCTGGAATGCATCTGTAAATACCCGCGTGAGACGTTGGGGAGAAGTTAGCCAGTCATTCACTCACGCGTAGCAATCAGAATGAGAGTGGTTCCAGTGTCGACGATACCAGCAGTCGTCGACAGGATGGTGCTACCCCCGTAAGAGATCGACTGGTCGATTCCCCAATAGTTGGATGCAATGGAGGTCGTCGTGAGTGGAACGTATTTCACTGAGCTGGTGATGACCGAGCTATCATACCCGCCAAAGGTGAGCTCTCCGGTGCTATGAGACTCGGAAGCCGGAACGTAGTAGATTCCGAGTACTTCCTCGGAAATCTTTCCTTGAGAACGAAGGTTGTCCGTCACAGTAGGGACTTTGCTAATGTTACTGACAGTATGAGATGTCAGACTAGCTGGCCCAATACCGAGGATACCGTCGACACCACTGAAACCAGTAGCTGAATGGGCAACGCCTATGGATTGATTTTCGATGATCAAGCTAGAGCCGAGTGTGAGTGTATCCGTCCATTCCTCTCCAGAGAAGCTTCCGGAACCGTAAGACACCGACTGGTCGCATTTTGAGTTTAACGTGAAAGGCGTAAAGATATGGTAAACATACGACAGTGTTCCCAGTGTCGTTGCTAGTACGAGTCTTTGTAAATTTCTTGTCAGCTCCAATCCAGGTATTAGAGCTTCCAGTATCAATCAAAAGCGTGTCTATAACCGTCAAGTCCGCGCGCCCAGGATCAGCAATTAATGCACGTACAATCTGTTGCGGGACTGCCAACTCCAACTTGAGCAGTGTAGGTCACTACGGCATTGGTCACGCTGACAGATGCGGCGCGTTTGCTCAAGTGGGCAGCGTTCCCAAAAACCTGAGCACGGACGCGGTCCTTATCTGCGATGTTCTGCACGCAGCTCTCGTTGATCCTGGTAGCAAAGCTGAGAGTAGCTTTCCCGGTGTTACGAGTGAGGGGACTAGCATCCACGGCAGCTAAACCGATCAGGACAAACGATAGGAGAACTTTGGAAGGGAACATGCTGATCTATGCTGAGCATTCGAGGCCTATTCCGAGCTCTTAAATACAGCGAATGTCGTTACAAAGTGGCGCGATATATAATGCATATGATGAGGTTTTCTCGTATCGAGAAATCGGTTATGCATATGAAGGGGAGACAACAGGCATTACCCCGGAGGGATATGGGATTGTGGCGGATGGCCATTCCTATATTTGTCAACGGATGTTAGATAGAAGTACCAGTCCACACGAGGAACGTCGATAGTTAACTCCAATAGGGAGACTCCATGGCACCATAACATTTGTCAGCAGATGAGCAGTGTTCAATCCAAACGCTTGCTTCTACGTTCCATGCGACGTATCCGAAATAACACAAGCACCTCCTGCCAAGAACGCGTTAGCTTCGTTTTTCCATGTGGTATAGGGAGCCGCATCCTCGTATAGTCATTCTGGACCTTAAAGTTGCTCACCAGAAAGCCAGAAACAGTAGTCGATAGACTGTAAAACCGGCGTCGCTATCGATCAGTGAAAGAACCTTGTACTATACCATGTATCGAACCCATGCGGAACCAAGGGTTATACAATTAAACTAACCTCTGACAACATTACCGCAACGTGATCCCAGACAACTTCAAGCATGCCTCGTGCACACTGAGTCGCCGACAGGATGCATCTCCTTGACCTATGATGCAGGAGCCGCATCATACAGAAGTGATGATAACACGTGAATACGTATGGACAATCTTGTGCTCACATGGAACGATGCGACGCACCGGGTTGACTGGCCCCAGTTTGAGGTCTATTCTCGGCTTTTTTGGGTGTAGACGTCGTCAGTGCTCACCATCTGCTATCATCTCCGAGCAGCAATCAGGCGCCAACTCGGATACCGTAGGAGACCCAGCCTATTATCGATCATGTGGATGACCGTTGACTATTTTCAATGCACGTTTGACGCTACGAGTCGACAGCTACGCAGGCAAGCACAGCAGACAGACTTTGGAAACGGCAAGAATTGGGACGAGAGTCCTTGACCATGTGCACATAGCAGTGGAACGACACCAAAACCTCCATGACACGGCCTCTACTTGCCGGCTAACTAAGCTTGCATTGTCGCTCCGCTCCTTTAATAGCAAGCGTACGTAAGATATGATACTTGGTCTCGCCTCGGATCATCCATTTTGGCGCCTGTCCTATCTGAAACTCCCATGCATGGTCCTGTTCTAACGGGAAATGCTCGCACTCTTCGCCGATCACTTTCTACAACGTGCGAACGCTGGTTTGGGCCTGTTGATGCTACCAAGTCTTATTTCCAGACATTTCTTGGCGAGGGTATAAAGTATGGGCGTAGTATGGGATGTGTAAAGTCCTCGCAAAAATCTGGGAAGGAAATCGTACCCTGTAACGCAGTAAGTAAGCGGCGCACCTGAAAGAATACACTGGAAAACATGTATAGAATTCAAACCCATACGGGAGTAGGCAAGTCCCAACTAACGTCTAATGTCTGACGCTATGCTGAGGCACGACACATCTACGGAAGTCGCACCAAATGGTCTTCAGAACAGCAGCGAGTCCGTGGCATGAGTAACCTTGTGATAGCAGGGGATGTTGCGGTGCACGTGCTATACTAGGGAATCGACGAAAGCGTGACAGCTATGATACGAGACTGGCCTCCATTATGGGAGTCGCAGCGTGCCCTGGGGTGTCTGGACTCTGGAAACGAGACCACAATTCCCCCAAATTCTGGGTCATCTTGCTTGACAAGGTTTCTGCGATACCTCGTAATTGCCTCACCACAGCTGAGTAACCCATGTCACTCGAGTGAATGACTTATCTTGTCCATCTCTCACCTTATCTCATGAGCACAGGAAAAACCGACCATGTATCGCAGATACGTCACTCTCCACACAGGTGCATCTGTTGCAGTGTTTGCCATCGCCGCCGTCTGGATTATCATTTCTGCCTCTGGCCACTCCACTGTCCAATCAAAGTGCGAGATCACATTCTTTTCAGCTAGCGGCTCCAACGGTAGCACCTCGTCAGAAGGCCAGACCCTGTGTGATATATTCCCATGCATCGACATGGTCTGATGGCTGGCGCTTGTGTCTTCTTTGCCCTCGTCCAAGTGGGTTACGAGCTCGTCGTCATTGCATTCCACATGCTTACTTCATCCCTCAGTCTTTATTTCCTCTTCGTCGTGTCATCATACGGCGCCTTTCAGCGAGAGGATCACGAGAAGTATGATGTGCTCAATGACTCATCCAGGCCGCTGACGGATGATATCCCGATGGCTGATCGCGGTGATCCCTGGGACTCTAGAGCATCCTACGAGCTCGAAGAGGGGCGTAGTCGCGGACACACGAAGCAAGATAGCTCGGCGTCTACGATCGTGGGCGCACCACCACAGAAGGAGAGCTATGACGCATACGATACCTACTCGTCGCGGGGCTTGTAGCCTCAGTACACCGATAACAGGATGACAGGCAGAACCCATCCCGCCGACTATTGACACTGGCAAGTCTTTTGATTCATGCCCACCCGCCTTCATTTCATACTGCAGATGGAAATCTAGCACATAGTTAGATTACTCCATGGACCCTTTGTATCATCAATTCGCCACCTCTGTTCAGCCGATAGAGCCTGACATTCACGGACGAGATCACGGAACTCTTCTGATGTTCGAGTCTACACTAGTAAATTTTTAATGCGATCCCATCGTAGTATCTTTAGTGTGAGATGTTTAGCAAGTGCGATACGTATCCACCTCTCTTTCCTCCCTTCCTCCGCCATGAGGGCAGGCATAAGCCAAACATAGATCGTGCGCAATTGGGATTTGGGAGACAGAATCCGCTCCTCCAGACTATTGCAAATGAGACGTTCTTCGTCGATGGATCGGAAAGACCATCCATGACGAATCTGCAGCTTGAGCGTTCGGAGGCAAGGACTCAATGCAAGAATGAAGTTTTCCCTGAGCTCGTCTTCTCTTTCTCTCACGAGAGAAAGTGCAAAGTGTTCAAGGGCCGGGAGATTGCGTAGGCAAGAGGCAATGTCCGAAGTGTTTAGGCGGGCACATCCTAGGAGGACCAGCTTTCGAAGGGAGTGTCCTGAGCCATTGACGAGAGACTCGAGGTAAACGTTTGTGATCTCGAAGTCCCCTAATATGATAAATGAGTGTGTGAACGACTCGAGCTGAGAGGCGGCAAAGATGGTGTTAAATGGGGTCCGATCAACAAAAGCGTAAGCTATGACGCTGTGAATGACGAGGTGACGAAGGGCCGGGAAGGACACTTCGGGAGTAAGATCGCAAAAGCCGGACAAGCGAAACGAGCGAACATGGTCGCTGGGTAGGCGATCGAACGGGGTGACGAGAGTTCCAGGACCGAGGTAAAGCTCATAAGAGGTAAGGTGGGGTAGCGTCACGTCGTCTCCGGGGTACATGGCACCTTCAAAGTCATGACGGTACCGCAGCTGCGGGACTGCAAAGGAGAGTTAGAGGACGGAAGAACTGGCAAGGACGGCACAGACCATTCGTGGTATAGCGGTGCACGTCGAAGACGCGCAACTTTTGCAGGAAAGTGAGCTTGGCTAGAGTGCGATACAGCTGGGAAACCGGTGTTGCCTGGATAGAAGGGCCGGATGAGGTTCTGCGGACAAGGAAGCGAGTGGAGTACAAACACGGCCAGTGCTGAGGGTTTCCACCATGCGATCGTCATTGGCAACGTCTGCCCAGCGGACGGAGAGGGCTGTTTCAGGAGAGGAGGAGATGTGATTGAGGAAGCGTTTGATTTGAGACTCGTTTCGCAGAGAGACATATCTGCGGAAGGAAGGGGATGCTTCGGAGTAGAAGAGCCTACAGGAGTGCAGTAAACGAAGGTGGTTGTTGGCGGGCTGGGTGGTACCGTAGACGGAGGTGCAGTCTTCGAGGACGAGATCGTAGATGAGTATACGCACGTCGAATGGTAAGCGGAGGAAGGGAGCCTGCATGGGAGTCTCGCCGAAACAGTGTTACCGCGTTACTAAGTTAGGAGCGAACAAAAATCCGTGCCAGACACAGGCCGCCCATTAATATTGTGTGATTGCGCGTCCGGTGAACAATTGACAGCTATGCCCACTGCCGCAGCCTACACACGCTCGAATACCCCCACCAGTGATCCTACAGCCTGAAGCGAAAGGAACATCAACCTAAGATGGCTTCCATTTGCTCTACGTCGGGTCATGTCCCACATACATCCCGTCAACCTACGCAACTATATATTTCTGGCTTCTTCTCGGAAGCTAATTCATGTTAGAATTTGTGTAGATCGTTCCAGCAATCCCAAAGCGCTGACGACCAGTGTCAAAAATGCTGTAGAAGCGCTCGCTGTGCGTGGAGAGTGTGAGAACCTGAATTCGAGGACGGGAAACGAGATCATACAGGAAGGTGTAGCCATTGATGAAGTCAAATGCGAGCCCATCCGGAAGGCCAATGTCATTGACGACGAGGTATATTGAATCGGATGTCCCGCCCATGACGCGGTTCAGCGAACGAGGCCAAATCTGTGCGTTTGGAGTGAGGTCATAAGAGGTACCCCCGATATTGAACGACAATGTTTGCAAGCTGGCATACTGAGAGGGGGTAATGGTCAGGAGGCCAGTGGTAGAGTCCAAGGTTGCACCAGTGAGGGATTGGTAGTGTTGAAACGCATCTGGGGAGCGAACCGTCAGCATTTGGAAGCCTCCTACACACATTGCCCACCTGTAGCAATGAGAATCAAGGTGGTGCCAGTGTCGACGATGCCAGCGGTCGATGAGAGAATAGTAGTATCACCATAGGAGATCGACTGGTCGATACCCCACCATTCCGACGCAGGGAACGTCGTCGTGAGTGGAACATAGTTCACCGGGCTTGTTATCACCGAGGTATCATAGCCACCGAACATGAGCTCCCCGTTTTTAACGGATTCGGAAGATGGGGTAAAGAAGACGCCTAATACCTCCTGTAGTATCATTCCTTGAGCGTACAAGTTGTCGGGGACTGTTGGGACCTCAAGTGCATTGCTAACGGTACCCATAGTCAGGTCAACAGGACCAAGACCGAGAATGCCGTCAAAACCATTGATGCCTTCGGTCCAATGAGCGACACCGATAGACTGATGGTGAACTACCAAGTCAGGGGTGAGTGTGACGGTATCGAGCCACTCTTTTCCTGAGAACCACGCTGCAGAACCATAGACGACAGACTATAGCATTGTGAGGATAAGTTCCGAAACAACCAGGAAAACTACACACGACAACACCATCAGTGTCAATACTTGAGTTGGTGGGGATATATTGAGTACTTGCTCCTACCCAGGTGTTTGCACTTCCGGTATCAATCAGAAGTGTGCCTTTGATCCCCTCAGCTTTGGAATGAGCTTGAAGCAAAGGACAAACATACGGTACGTCGGAGGTGTGCCAATACCAACCTCAGCGGTGTAAAATAGGGCGGCATTCGTGGTACTGAACGACCTACTGCTGGTAGTGCGTTCTCTGGGGTGGGGGAGCTGTTTCAAGGCTCGTGCACGAGCTCGGTCCTTCTCAACAAGGTCGCCAAAGCCTGTGGTATTGATTGTCGTGAAAAATTTAAGAGTAGCCTGGCCAGTATTGCGGCTCACAGCATTCGCATGCACGGTACCGAAGTCCAACAACAAGAGGAAAAACAAGACCTTGGAGAACATCCGAGTCTTCGTCACGGTAGTGCTGAACGACCCGACGGGGCACCCTAGATAACAATGAAGCACCACATCGTTACGAACTTCGCCCCTACGCGGTTGAGATCAATACGCGGTTTCCACTTTGTTTAGACTCAGCATCACAGAACAAAAACGACATACCTTTTTTATCTCATTAGGTTCGCTGTTTATTGTTTGCTTTACATAAGCCATTTTGTCCTCCAACTTTCAAGCTTCAATATTTTCCCAGGGCCATCCCAATCTCCATTCCACCTTCACCTCCGACTCGAACACTTCTTAATAACACGGCTTCCGACCCCAAACATTACACCCATCGCTAGGTTGATGTAATGACACTCCAGTGACACGATAGGGTGCATCGTATTACACTCTTTTCAATTGTCGATGACAATACTGCTTCCCTCGCAATGCATGCAATCTCAGGCTCTGGATGATGTGGTCCTGCCAGTGCAATATTCCATCATAGTGTTATGTATCACACACGCAGGTTGGACAATCGCCAATTCGTGTTCAACCCATCAATGCATCAATCTCCGGTGGCGACGACATATCCCCGTCATTCTCAAAACATGCTAGTCGACATATTGGATAGACCATATGGAATGATACAATTTGATTCACGTGTAAGCCCATCAATCATGTGCAACAACGAAGAATGCGTCCGCTGCACAAGGAACCTGTGGATGCATATACCAACTTGGGCTCGTATTGGAATGCTTGCGTCCAAGGTCATCCCAAAGGTTTGATATTCTGCGTTCTATTTGGTATAAACTCGAGTGTAGCTTTCACTGGTACTCGTGTAATTATTTAAATGCAATCGCTCCATAGAAAGTAAATTCATTGTCTTTTAACCATAGACGTACATCCAGAGTCTTCATGGACGCCAAAAATTCCGAACCGCTGCATCGTTGGGAGTGGGCTGTATTCAAGGCCCTTGCGGAGTGCAAAGATTTCTGAACCACATAACTAGGACTCGTCATCTACGTCGAACAAATGCCACTTATATGAGGGTTGTGTCACAGTGCGTGCACCCGTGCCAAGTGGCACGACAGATCTGGGGAGTCTGTCACCTACGGAACAATGAAAGGTAGCGAGACAGTTTGAATCGGAGATAAGCTCGCTGACATTGTTTGTACCGTGGCTAGAGCCGCGAGGGAATACATACACGCATGGGGCTTTGCGCACGGAACGAAAGCTCAGCGGCGTAATAATCACTGGCCCACTCAGAGCAATATGTACTACTCAACCATCAATGTTTACTACTTCATCTGGCTCTCGTTTACTCGGATCTCCAACGCGACGTGTGCACGACACGCAGAGCAGCCAGAGCTCGATATGGCGCACACCGCTAGGGTCTTCGCATCAATAGCAACGGTAGGTACATACACGGCTCATGCCTCGGCATCTCCGTTTCAGACCATCTCGCTACTGCAACTGTTCGGAGGTGCCTGGCCCCCTGATCTGTTCCGCCAGTCGTCCCATCGCTTTCGTACAACCCTGCGCTTTCCCTTGACAAGTGTCATTTATTGACGAGCCATGGTATCTGTCTTTTTCCTGTCTTTTAACAAGCCTGATTGCCACACCACACAGCATGTGAACAAGTACTTTCTACGCATATCCATATATGCGTCGATTCTTAGTGCAGTTCCTGAGCTCTGAATCGATTCAACAAGGCATCGCTGAAGTAAGCTTATTGCACGCCGTCCTGTCGTTGTTAATGTACGCCCCTAGATAGGACATAGCATGTAAAGTCGTCCATCAACCGTATGACATCGCTTGCTTCTCAATGGGACAGATGACGCTGTTGACGCAAAGTAAATAGCCGCTTTGCGCTACATAAAGGCCAAGATGAGCATCAATTCTTCAGACCGTATCCGTGTTTTCACCATGTTCCCCTCTCACGCTCTTTTATCACTGATCCTCGTCACCTTGACTGCCGTGGATGCAAGTCTTATCAACCGCGGCACTGAGAAGCCTACTCTTAGTTTTGCGAGCAAGATTGATCCACATGAAGCGCTTAGCATCCTTGAGAAGGACCGCGCTCGTGCGCAGATGATGGCACAGGGTGGCCAGTTGAGAAAACGAAGCATATACCCAGTAACTGCGACTGCCACTGGATATAGCTATACCACAGAGATCGGAGTTGGCGATCCTGCAACCAACTGTATGTTGATGAGCTGTCGTCTTTGATGTAGGATTTGCGAGTTGAACGTTGAATCATCACAGACACGGTATTGATTGATACTGGAAGTAGCAACACCTGGATAGGTGCTAACAAAACTTATGTGAGGACTAACACCAGTCACGACACTGGGAATGCTTTTGTGGGTCCTTATTCTTCTCCAGAGGTTCGCATCAGACTTACCGGCGACCATAGCACGTGCATTACGGCACGGCGAACGTTACTGGAGAACTGTGGAACGATACCGTCACGCTGTCCCCTGACTTGGTAATCCGTCAGCAACCCATCGGGGTAGCTAGCTCATATAAAGCGGTTCCTGGCCTTGATTACGATGGCATTCTTGGCCTTGGCCCCAGGGACTTGTCAAATCATACCGTCAGCGGCATGGACACCATTCCGACGGTGATGGATAACCTCCTCTTTCAAGGAACGATCTCACAGGAAGTGCTGGGCGTCTACTACATTCCATGTTCGCGCCCAAATAGCACCGGAGAGCTTACTCTTGGCGGCTATGACGACTCTGTCATATCTTCACCCGTGGTCTACGTTCCGCTGACAAATTCCTGGCCCTCATCCGCATACTGGGGCATCGACCAATCCATCAGCTACGGTGCAGACACAATCCTACCGTCCAGCGCTGGTTTCGTTGACACTGGCACCATCCTCATCTACATTGCTACTGGTGAGTGACGCGTCTATACCGAACTATCGACACCGAGCGTTGACATCTTGTATCACCATTCGTAGATGCGTACAAGCAATACGTATCCAAGACTGGCGCTACCCATGACAATTCTACCCACCTCCTCACGATCACCTCTGATCAATATGACAACTTGGAACCGCTCGTGTTCCACATCGGTGGTGTACCCTTTATGCTGACGCCGAACGCGCAAATCTGGCCTCGTTCCCTCAACACTGTGATCGGTGGTAGCCCTGATGCGATCTATCTCACTATTGGCGACTTGGGAACTACGAGATTAGAGGGTGGGCTCAACTTTATCCTCGGGTTCACGTTCCTGTACGTCTGCATTCGTTTTCTCTGATGTCCATGCACCGTCGGTAGTACTTATACTTGTACCATCTTACAGTGAGCGCTACTACAGCGTGTACGACACCACCAACAAAAGAGTTGGCTTCGCCGCCACCGCCCACACCTTTGCTGAATGTAATTAAGGGTCTTCATCGTGACCCCTCCGATCCTTTTCTCTCGCGCACTTATCGTGTACTCAATCGTTGCTACTGTTAAATCCAGGGCATCAGCACCGTTCACTCCTGTTAACTTCATGTATACCTGCTGTGTAGTGCCATGTAGTCAGTTTAAAATGTCTCATCAGAGCCAACATTGTGCATTGATTGGTGGTATCACAGACACCAGGAATATGATTCTTTCGCAACAGACGCAGAGAGAATCAGGTATGTACTGGAGCCCAAGCCACTGGAGAAGTCAAAGCCCGAATCTGGTTGGGTAATCAGATAAATTAGGACACATCTAGCGTTGTTGGCATCGTCAAACACAAGACAACCAGGCACGGCGACGGCGACGGGACAAGGCACTATGTACGTACATCGCTATCGTGTCGTCGTCATGGTCATCGCTATCGCCGTCGTGTCATACACGTCATTGACATCGCGTAGGTTTCACCATTAAATTTTAATTTGGGGTGGTGTTGGCCCATCATCGGCGTCAGCTCGGTATTGTCACATCGCTTCAACGTCATTGGCACCGCATCACTTGTAGCATGTCACGTCGTCATTGGTGGTACCGCTAATAGTGGTGTCATGTTGACGCTGCGGTACACGATGCCAAAAACACCAGAGCCGCACACCAGGAGGTGTCCGTAGCTTTCCGAGGACTCCGACGGCCAAGATTCTCCGGTCAGTATGAGGCTGGCCAGTTACCAACCTCGTTCTTGAACTTCGAAGAACGAAACCAGCGGACTTAGTGCGTGGCTCCCTCGCCTATTTCTGGCAACTGAGGACGTCGAAGAGGCAAGGCTTATTTTCGAACTGGGATATCCATGCCATTCTCGAGATGGGTACTGCATGACCCCATGGGGAGGTACATGCGCTGGGCTATACGCCGCAAGTCGGTCCGCGACCACCCTCACCGTGTGGTACCGTCGTCGGATTTGGACACTTTCATCGCCCTCGATAGACCCAGCGATCCTCTCTGCAACCTCACCACATAGCCATCGATCTCCTCCGCTTGCAGATTATTTACGAGATACTCTCGATGCACTACCCGGCGAGCATTGACCTGTTCCATCACCATCCTCATACCATGCGACTGTGTCGACCCGTCGTCCAATGAGCCCGGACTCATGCCCGCCATACACAGAGTGGCATCTATTTCCTTGGGGTCCACTGGTTCCATGGAAACGTCGAAAAGGGTATCCGGAAGCCCGCATTGCAAGGCACGCGCACGTTGTTCCGGGGACGTCGGGTTGAAGAATTTACTACAAAAGTCGAGGGCATTCTGGAGTTCCTGTTCAGACAACTGCGTGCCCATGTCGGACGCTCCCTGGATGACTAGAAGGGACCCTGTCGACGATTACAAGCGCCAGGAAACACGGTCATACCTGGGCGGATGGACGTGAACGCTCGTTCGTAACCATCTTCGTCGACATCGTTGAGGACGTCGAATCGCGTTGCCCGGATCTGCTCATAGGCACTCAGCACGACCATCTGGAATCTAGTATACTTCTCTCTGAGATTCAGCGGATACCCCTAGTGAACTCTGTCGTACCTCGTGTAGCTCAAGGTAAATCTTTTCGTGTGCCACGCAGCAGCAGCAGTCTCCGAACAGTCCCCATGAATGGATGCACAGATGGAAGCTGCAGCTGACAGTGCGGACGTCATCGCAAGATGGATCCCAGACGAGAAAAGCGGGTCAATGAACGCTACGGCCCTTGTAAGGAACTTGTAGTCACAGAGATCACGATCATTTCACGTACCTCCCGCATCTCCTACGATACGAAATGTATCACCTGCGTACTGCGGTGCTGAGTAACTGAAATCCGCCGCAGATCGCACCAGCGTGTCGCTGCTGTTTCTGGAACTGTCGCACGATGGCTTTGAGACCAAGGTCCCACCTCCAATCAGGCGCATTAAGCTAGGGGCGAGCGACAACAAGGCTTGGTACCGTGCGATCGTAGAATATCCTGGAAGCACTTTCCACCTATCTTGGTACCGTTTCTGGTTCACTACCACACCAATAGATGTCGTTCCATCATGAAGTGGGATGAACCAGGCCCAACCCGAGTCGTCTGTGCCAGTCAGTCCATACGTTCTCGAACACAGTTTAACCCTCTACACTCGCCTGTCAAAGCTTCGAACCATGGGGCACCTTCGCGCTCTGTTCCTAGACCATACGTCCCGACCCCCGTCCAGTATCCCCAGAGCGCAATATTTCTCAGTGATTCGTTATAATGTCGATTTTTCATGTACCGATCGGACATTAAGCCAGCACGTCCCGTCGCATCGACTAGAAAGTCGAAGGAGATCTCCCCTGAAAGATCAGTTGTGGAAGACCGTCTCCACTCAGCGGATATAGGGCGTGATGGGTCCGAATTCGAGAAGCGAAGCGACGTCACCTTTGTGCCGTCGTACACGCTTGCACCAGACTCCCTGGCGTGACAAAGAAGCAGATCATCGAAATCTGAACGCGTCTGGTGCGTTTTCAGTACAATCATGATCAGGGAGCAGAAATGGAGAAACATCCAGATCCTGACCACGTTCCAAGAGCTATTGGTGTGTCCCAATGCAATAAAGTCCGTGTCTGACTCGGCAGCGGTAAACGTATCAGAGCGCGAACAAAAGTTCGAGCGTGGGTCACGTACATCCTTCACGCTTAAACTGACCGAACTTGATGGCTGCGCCAGGCTATGAAAGCGTCAGGAACGTCGCGCGTTCAGATAGATTGCCTTACCTTGTGCTTGAAGCCATATTCGACCAACTTCTGCTCTGCGCCGATGAACCTGAGGTAGTGGCGAACGGACGGGATCAGACTCTCGCCTATGTGATATCTGGTATCATGTGAGAATATGCTGAGGGTAGCATCGAGATGGTGCATGAGGCTGACCTTGGGAACTGCGCTGCTTCCAGCAATACGACTTGCAACCCTTCCCGTGCAAGCGCAGACGCGGTGTAGCTTCCTGCTGGGCCACCACCGACAACAAGTACCTGCGCATGCTTTAGGGCGAAAGAGTAAACATAATACAAGGATGAACAAGTTGAGTGACTGCTTACAGCCGGGATTGTGGACATCATAAGCTCGGTGATCACATTGGAGCCTTAATTTACGTCCCTCTTTATACACAATCCCCGTTGGTAGTCCACGGACCCCATCCATCTCGCTAGTTCTGAGTTCTGGATATTCAGGAACCAACTCACTACAAAAGCGAATAGGCTACCATAATGATTGGACCTTATTGAGGGAATGTGAAAGCTAGACTAAAGCCTAGAGTTGCCAATTTGCCTAAGCAGGAACTTGTTGCTAATGTGCATGACAGACGGGGGTTGAATGATAAATCCATGAATTTGAATATGCCGCGCCGTGAACCTTACGCAGTAATAAACATAATATAACGTCAATCCCAATTTATACGCTGAGCGTACTCCCGTATACGAGAAACGAAACTCTCTTCAATCTCGTGGTCGACGCCAGTTGCAACCTTGAGAATGATCTCGTTCAAGGTGGTAGATCCAAGAATGTCGACGTGGTCACTTGTATTGGCGCCGCCGCGAGGGATGCTCGGTACAGGGCGGTGAGGAAGCTGTGAAAGTGGGCAATGTCCATTTTAGTTCACTTCGCGTCTATACAGATAAGT
>JBBPKJ010000556.1:0-21596 GCA_038089195.1 Brasilioporus rufonigricans | reverse complement strand
GGTGTGATCTCGTCCTACAAAGTAGACACACTTAAAGACAATAATTGGCATGCATAGAAAATTCGAATGCAGAAATTCCTACACTTGCACAAGGTCTTTAAGTACACTGAGGGCACTTGCCTGAAGCCAAGTCTAGCAGAGGACAACTTCATTAGTGAAGCCGAGATAATGGTGTGGGAAGAAGAAAATCTAATCACTTAGACACTCATATTGACAAATATAGACGACTGTCAAATCGACCACGTCATGCATGCCGAGATGGCAGCACAGATGTGGAAAAGTCTCAAACTGGCCCATCAGACACGAGGAGTCCAAACAGCTTTAATTGCTAAACGAGAATTGTTGAATGCCAAGTGTCCCAAAGGGGATAGGGTACCAATCCATATCAACAAGCTGAAACGAATGCGGAACGACTTGTCAGCCATGGAAAAGCCCGTGCCTGATGATGAATTCAAGGACATCCTATTACTAAACATGCCAGAGTCCTGGACCACATTCACGACATCATACATGGCAGGCCAGATAGCCGGCAAAGGAGTCGATTCCATTACAGTCAAAGAACTTACTGCAGTGCTAGTCGATGAATACAAATGTAGGCAAGGTACTCCACAAAGCGAACAAGTTCTATTCACACAGAATAGGGGGATTAAACGAAAAATGCCTACTATGTCCCCTTGCACCATTTGTGACAGGAATAATCACATGACTGACAGGTGCCGACATAAGGGTAAACCCAAATGCAGCTATTGTTACAAACTGGGACATGCCAAGGATGACTGCTGGCAAAGGAACGGCAGCCCAGCTAAGCGTGCCAAGACCACGCAAGCAAATTTTGCCATGGAGTCAGGGTCCACCCTGACGACATGTGACATACAAGAAGATGAGCAGGTATTGCTCGTGGATGGGAATGGAATATCTACTAGTAGTACTATAGACAATAGCTTATATATTATAGACAATTGGGAAGGAATAGATGAACGTGTTGAATTTTACATATGGGTGGCCGACTCAGGTAGTACAGTACACCTATCAAACAGTAAGGAACTGTTTAGGGAAATGACCCCTATACAAAAGATTATTCGTGGCATAGGAGACCACACCATAACAGCATATGGCATAGGAGTTATAGAGTTACAAACACGCATTGATAACAAAGACTCTGTTATTACTCTGTACAATGTACTATACGCTCTAGATGCCATGCACAATCTGATTTCACTTACTCGCCTTGATAAGGAAGGTGGCACCTCTATAGCAGGAGGCAGCCAAGTGAAATTATATGATAGGAATAAGAATTTATTCGCTATTGCTAATCTACATGAAGGTATCTACAGTGGCTCAAAAAACTGTCCCAATGTTTGCATGTTTTGTACCAAATGTGATGGTGTTCAATAACACCTGATTATTATCCAATACTATTAGTGTATGAAATGTAGTACTTGCTCTCAGGTTTCTACCAATCCAAGATTCAAATTATTTGGTTATGTTTTGGTAAAATAGTAGCCATATCAAAATGATGACTCATTGGGACAGTTTTTTGACTTTATACAAAAAATGGCATTTAGTACTTGGTATGACCTCTCTTGGCCTTGGTAACTGCTTGAATCCTTCTAGGCATGCTTTCTATCCATTTCTGACACCCTTCCACAAAAATTCTTCCCCACTCTACTACCACCCTATCTTATAATTCATGAACTCCTGTAGATGCTCTTTTATAATCTGAAAGGTGTCTTTTCAAGTGACCTCAAGTGTGTTCAATGAGATTGAGGTCTGGAGATTGAGCAGGCCAATCAAAAAGCTTGATATCTTGCTCCTCAAACCAGATTTGAGCTCTTCTAGCAGTATGCTTGGGATCATTATCCTGCTAAAAGATAATTTTATTTGCAGGAATTCCAGAATCCTCCATGGTCTGCAACAATCCTTCCTCCAAAGTTGCCACATACTGTTCAGCATCCATTCTTCCATCAACCTCATTTAAAACTCCCACACCATTCCATCCAATACAACTCCATACCATGAGTGATTCTCCTCCAAACTTGACTATACCTTTGATCTCTTTGGAAGTTATCCACTTTTCTTTCTTTTTCTACACATATTCTTGTTCATCTGATTCAATCCTGTTGATTTTAGTCTCATCTAACCAAATCACCCTCTTCCAGTCTTTCACAGTCCAATGCTGGTACTTCAAAGCAAAGACCCTTCTTCTTTTTCTATGAATAGTAGAAAGAAGTGGTTTTTTTTTCTTCACCATAGCCTTTAGAGAGGCTTCCCTAAGGACATTTCTGACTGTTTGTGGGCAGACAGGAGTGCTGATAATGGAATTGATGAAATGAGTGGGCTAAACTGCATTATTGGCCTTTCCAGTAAAAATCTGCTGAACAATAGCATGTTTAACAGTGGAAGAGAGTTTTAAAGGATGACCACCATGATGGTTTTCTTTCTTTGGTTGGATTTCCTGAAGGACCCTAGCCACAGTAGACTTTTATAGACCAGTTTGGGATGCAATTTTCCTACAGAAAAAATTGAGAGAAGCAAGAGAGATGATGTTATCTTTTTAAGCAGCAGAAAGGTGTTTCATGATGAGAATAAGGAAATTTATTTGTGATGGTAGGGTTTATATATACTGGAAGCTAATTAATGACATAATGGTAACATAATATATTACTTACCTAAGGTATGTATTCATATTACAGCATACCAGTGTCCAATATATGTAATGAAAATTCAAAGTCAAAAAACTGTCCCAATAAGTTGTCATTTTGATATGGCTACTATTTCACCAAAACATAACCAAATAATTTGAATCTTGAATCAGTAGAAACCCAAGAGCAAGTACTACATTTCATACACTCATAGTATAGGATAATAATCAGATGTTATTGAACACCATCACATTTAATGCAAAACATGCAAACATTGGGACAGTTTTTTGAGCCACTGTACATGCTACAAGCGCGTAGGCATGAGCCTATAGAGCACGTATACCAGGCATATACCTGGGATGACTGGCACCGAAGATTTGGACACATTGGAGTTAAAGGACTCCAATGTCTCCAAAAGGAAAATTTAGTGGACAGGCTTACTGTACAGCCATCACCAATCGGAGATTGCCCCGCTTGTATCAAAGCAAAGCAATCTAGATCACCATTTCCAAAAATGTCAGAACTGCGCACCACACAACTGGGTGAGATGATACATACCGATGTGTGGGGACCCGCCTGAACAGAAGTGTTGACTGGATGTGCGCAATGGTTCATCACCTTTATCAATGATGCTATCCGATACTGTAAAGTAAGGTTCATGGTTAATAAGGGGGAGGCATCAACAAAATTAAAGGAATACCTGATATATCTGGAATGCCAACTAGGGCGCCGAACAAAGGTCGTCAGGGCCAATAATGGTAAGGAATATGTCAATAACAATCTGATAACATGGTGTAGAGAGACAGGAGTGGACTTACAAGTCACTGCTCCCTATTCTCCATCACAGAATGGCGTCTCCAAGCAATTCAATTGAACGCTAGGAGAATTAGCATGAGCGATGAGGATCACTAATAATGTACCTGATTATCTATGGCCCAAGGCGATCACGCACACGGCATACATATGGAATCGGTCGCACACTCGTGCGCTCACAGGTATCACCCCCTATGAAAAGTGGACCGGGAGCTGGCCTGATGTGTCACACCTTGAAGAGTTTGGTACACCTGTCTGGATCATGACAGAAGGTGTCAATTTAAACAAGTTAGATGCAAAATCAGTAAGACATACCTTTGTGGGCTTTATGGATGGCCCCCATGCCATCAAATATTATGATGTGCACATGAGATCTACCAAGATCTCACATAACTTCTGTTTCCTGTGAGACACTGTCAGTGCACCCATGCAGACAGGGGACTCACCCAGTGGTATGCCGTGCAAGGGGGAGTCAGGGTCTGGTAATGCACCGGATACCGTACCTAATGGCACTTCAGGGTCGAATACGTGGAAACGAACTAATAAAGAACAAGCTTACCCGATTAGGAGAAGCACCAGGCCCAAGGTAGCAAAGGACTACCAGGCACTGGATGATCCTATGCCAGAATTGTCAGAAGAAGAATATGACAACCCACCAAAGTTAGCTCGAGACCCAGATGAGGACGAGCATGAAGAAAGCCCTATGAAAGAGGCAGAATTAGTATATGCAGCATTCAGTGAGAGCAGTGCCTCACCAGATAACCTGAAATTGCTTAAAGAAGTGTGTACCTCATCCGAATGGCCGGAATGGAAAAAAGCTATCAAGGTGGAGCTTAGTCAGCTCCACCAAATGGGAACATGGGAACTAGTGGACTTACCTAAGGGTAGGATACCAGTATCCAACAAATGGATTCTCGTTCGGAAATATAACAAAGAAGGCAGACTAGAAAAATACAAAGTGTGCTTAGTAGCTAAGGGTTACTCACAGATACCAGGAATGGACTATACAGATACATTCTCACTGGTAGTGAGGCTAGAAACAATCTGGGCAATATTGGCCCTGGCTGTATGCCAAAATTGGGAAATCCAACAAATGGATGTAAAGAGCGCTTATCTAAATGGTATGCTAAAAGAGGAAGTCTATATGAGGCAACCCAAAGGTTTTGAGGACGGCACACAATGCGTCTGCCACCTAATTAAAATATTATATGGGTTAAAACAGTCAGGCAGAGAATGGAACATCGAACTAAATGGAAGACTGGTAAAAGCAGGCTTCAAACGTCTATGAACAGACCCTTGTGCACATATCAGACGAACTAAGGAAGGGATAGAAATCATCACTGTCTGGGTAGATGATCTCCTCCTGTTCACATCGACTCAGGGGCTCATGATGTCATTAAAAGTGCAATTACAGTCCATGTTCAAAGTTACCAATATTGGAGACCTGAAGAAGATTGTCAGAATAGAAATCACTTGAGATCATGCCAAAGGGACTCTATTCATCAGCCAAACCAAATACATAGAGTCTATACTATGGGCACAAGGACTCGAGAACGCGAATAGTGTAAAGACATCCGTGGACACTAAAGTTCAGATGTTTCCCGATCAGGAAGGTGACACTGCATATGAGAATTATGACCAAAACAAGTATGCATCACTAATCAGATCTCTGATGTACGTGGTGGTTGCTATGTGGCCTGACATCATCTATTTCATAAATAGACTGGCCTCATTTACCTCAAATCCAGATATGAGACACTGGATGGCGGCCAAAAGAATACTAAGGTATCTGCAAGGTACTAAAGATCATGGAATAATGTACAGAGCAAACAAGGGCAATACCCCTACTAAAATAATAACGGGGTATGTAGATGCCAGCTTTGCAAACACAGAAAACCGAGCTTCCATAAGTGGTTATGTGTTCTTGGCTCAAGGGGGAGCCATAGTATGGGGTTCTAAGAAGCAAACCTTAATTGCACTCTTGACTACTGAAGCGGAATATGCCACACTGGCTCGAGCTGCTAGGGAATGTATATGGCTTAGAAAGTTATATGCTGAACTAGGATACAGACAACCAGAGCCAGTAACTATATTCACAGATAGCGAGGGAGCACGAGCCCTGGCATACAATCCCCAATTTCATGCCAGGACCAAGCACTTCGATATTTCTCACCATTATATGCATAAGAAAATCACCCAAAATAAAATCAAAGTGTGTCATTGTACAGATAAGTACCAGACGGCAGATATATTGACTAAAGCGCTACATAGAGACAAGCATGAGAGACATACCAAAGAAATGGGTATGACCTCAGCTTGAGGGGGAGTGTTGGTATTGTATAGCCAGTATAACCGGTACCACAAGTCCCAAGAAGGAAGTCGATTAGTCACAATACTAATCATATATTATAGATCATTCTAGTATAATGTGTACAAGTAGTATATAAGCCTGAGTGTAGAGGGTGGATAATCATCCAATATATTTCTTATATCTTGTACTATGTGAGCTCATAGCCAACAGATATTACAGGACTAAAGACAAAATGTTCACCTGTCTGTCCTTTCGAGAGCACAGGATGTTGCATGGCGAGACTGCTTAGTCAGCAAGAAGACTTTGTCAATCAAGTTTCCATGTTGGAGGAGGTTATCACTGATGCAGGTCATTTGTGTATTTTTCTTCCCAAGTTTCATTGTGAGCTCAATCCCATTGAAATGGTTTGTGTGTTTTATCTATTGATTTGCTCTTATTCATGGAGTTCACCATCTAGTACTGGGGATGGTGCAAGTATCATTATTGTGAGATATCAAAGCCAAACTTTGCTACAGCCAAGCAAGTGGCCATAGAGATTTTGGACTCATGCCCAGTTGAAGTCATTCACCATTTCATCAACCAATCATTCTGGTTTATGAGTGCATACCATCTCAAGTTGAGTGGAAAAGCAGCAGAATGGGCTGTGCACAAGCACAAACAGCACCAGGCAATTTCTCAGCGGGCGATGATGGCAATTGAGGCTGTACTACAGTGATAATGTAATGCAAGGACCCCAAATGGATACAAGATGTTTCAGAAATTTCATCAAAAATTTTGGCACAAGTAAAATGTTGTGGGAAAAACTTCGGATCACCATATTCCACCTCTTTTTGGCTATCCAAGTTCAGATCCACCATTAGTTTATGCAGAAAAACTCAAATTCTCTCACTAAAAAATAGGTGGACTTTGCTTGTCCGCAACTGTACAGCAAACATTGGTGACGAGCCTGGAGTTTCATGTCACGTGTACCCTTTCTTTGAGTCGCGGCATGTTCCGACCAATATTGTTCAACGGCAATTGTCAAACCCGTCTGATGGATTTTGCACGGAGGCGGCGTTAGTCGTCACACGTGCTTGCTGAAACGAAGGTACATATATCATGCTGGTGCCACTTTCCAGCTCTTCTGGTACCTTTACGACGTGTCCTTGGACTGTATTCAACAAGTATGATCATCAAGCACTCGGTCCTTCTTGTAGCAGCAGTAGGGTCTGTTTCAGCGTCAATCGCGTCGTCCTTCACTGCTCCTGCCGCAGCGTGAGTCTAGTCACCAACGTGTCCACTGTGGCGGCGTTGACGGTATCGTTTCGCAGCCCGACTGACCAGTCTTCCTTCTACGTCGGCCCCTCAAATGGCACGATCACCAACACTCCCAACGTGCCTGGCCAGGTTTTCGACCGCTTCATTCAAATCTGGCTCGAAAACACCGACTTCTCGCAAGCCAGCACAAATCCCGTCTTCCAGAACCTGAGTGCACAGGGTATCATTCTCAGCAGCTACTATGGTGTAACCCATCCTAGTCAGCCCAACTACGTCGCATCAGTCGGAGGCGACTTTTGGGGACTCGCAAACGATGGCTTCACCACTGTTCCCAACAATATCTCGACAATCATTGATCTTTTGGACGCCAAGAGCATCAGCTGGTCAACCTACCAGGAAAACATGCCCACGGATGGATACCCTGGCTTCAACTACACTAACCCTGACAACTATACATACTACGTGCACAAGCACAACCCATTTTCCGTTTATGATTCGATTGGACAGAACACCACGCGTGCCGCACGCATTAGGAACTTTAATGATTTCGCTGTTGATGTTCGTGTTGTTTGGTTGTTTTGTTAATGATCTTGCTGACCGCGCATGCGTGATACAGGTTGGTAATAACACTCTTTCCCAGTGGATCTTTGTCACGCCCAACCTCCGAAAGTGGGTCACCGAGTTTTACCAGTACTTCGTGCTAACTCTGTCTCAGCGATGCACACGATACTACCATCGGATATGCCGCTTCTTGGCTGAACTACTGGCTAGTGCCCCTGCTTCAGAACTCCAATTTCAACACCCCAAGGACGTTGATCTTGTTGACATTTGACGAGTACGTTGATTTCTGGAATAAATGCACATTTGCTCATATTCTTCCCTTAGGAACGAAACCTACAACATCAACAATAATGTATTTAGTCTTTTGCTTGGTGGTGTCATCCCGCAAAATCTCTGGAACACAACCGATCACACGTTCTATACTCACTATTCAATGTGAGGACATTGTTCACTTGGCTAGGCGCATCAGCTTATGTGATGCTAGTCTCTCTACGATCCAGAATAACTGGGGTCTTGGCAACCTTGGCCGCCAGGATACCAACAAAACCGTTTCTAGTGCGCTCTATCCCCTAGTATACTTACATTGAGCTTGACGTGCATCGTGTCAGATGTCTTTGCTTTGGTTGCAAATGCTACCTCGTACCAGAATAACAACCTCACGACCGACAATATTCCGCTCTTGAACCTTACAGGCACGATCCCTGGTCCTTTGAATCCTCAGGCTTATGTCCCGTACCTTGCTCCTAACGTCAATAGCACTGGCGCCGGGGGTGGACCGACCTTTGTTGCACCAAACGTCAATGCATCCTTGAACGCGTCCACGGCACCTTCCCCGGTCAATGTGACGACGGGTTCTTCCTCGAAGAGCGGTGCCGAGGCCGGTGTGAGGGCTGGCATGCAAGGCGTCCTTGGTGCGGCATTCGCCGTAGTTATCGCCGGTCTATTGCTTTGATTCTCTGGGAATCTCTTTGACCATTCCGGACGTTCATAACGACATTGATGTTGCGACTGAAGTACAGTGTATATACAAAGGTTGACTTGTGGCGCATGTCTTGATGATAATTGGAAACTGACGCATTGATGGCCCCGCCACCTGAGACCTTGGGTGATCATGAGGTCTTGGATTCCGCGAACACGGAGCGAGTTTCGCTTCGTCATTGTGGCTGTGCTCATATAACTTGTGAGTATGGTTGTCGACTGATTTTTTGTGACCAATCAGCGTGCGAGGGTGGTATAAGTTTCGAGTGTCTTTCTCATCTTTCCTTGCGAGCCAACCTCCATCATGGCGTCCCTCCACCACCACTCCTCCCCCTCTATACCTAGTCCCTCCTCCCCCCCCTCCCTCGTTGACATCCCCGTTCCCTCCTTTTTCCTCCCCACCTCCGACCAAGCAACTTGGCTTTACACTACCATTGCCATCGTCGCCGCCCTTCTCGTCCTCGAGCAGTCCGTGTACAGGCACAAGAAGAAGCATCTCCCCGGCGCGACATGGACCATTCCAGTCATCGGAAAATTCGCCGATTCGATGAAACCTACCATGGAGGGCTACATGGCGCAATGGAACTCCGGGGCTCTCAGTGCCATTAGCGTATTCAACATGCAAGTCACGCTCACCTATCTGCATCGAGTGACCGTTGACACAACCTTTCAATTAGCTTCATCGTCATGGCCTCGTCCAACGAATACTCGCGTAAGATATTGAACTCCCCAGGTCACGCCGAACCTTGTCTTGTTCACTCCGCAAAGTCGGTGCTTATGCCCGATAACTGGTTTGTACATGCCCTTTGCTTGCACTCAGTCGGATTCTATGATCTTCTCTCCCAGGGTCTTCCTTACTGGTAAAAGTCATGTAGAGTACCGAAGGGTCTTGAATACGCTTTTCACTCGGAAAGCACTTAGGTGCGCGTTTCCCAATTTAAGCTGCCATGTTCACCTTCTCACCGTTTCAAAGCATCTATATCTCGATCCAGGATGCCATCACTCGCAAACATCTGAACCAATGGCTCGCAGACGCTGCCAAGGATCCTTCCCCCAAGTCGATCATGAAGACAGCACGTGAACTTAATATGCATACGTCGCTTCGTGTCTTCTGCGGTAATCATATCCCTGAGGAAGGCGCTGTCGAGATCAGTCAAAAGTACTGGGATATCACCCGTGCCCTTGAGCTCGTCAATTTCCCCCTTGCTCTTCCTGGAACTAAAGTTTACAAAGCCATCCAAGCTCGCAAAGCTGCATTCAAATGGCTGGAAATGGCTGCTGCAAAGTCCAAGATCGCCATTGCGGAGGGTGCCGAGCCAGAGTGCATGCTTGAGCAGTGGGTCAAGGAGTTGCAGGCTCCTGGTTATAAGGGTCGGAAAGATTTCAGTGACCGCGAGATGGCCATGGTTGTCTTCTCGTTCTTGTTTGCCTCTCAAGATGCGATGAGCAGTGGGTTGATTTACGGCTTCCAGCACCTTGCCGACTGCCCCGAAATTTTGGCCAAGATTCGCGAGGAACAGTATCGTGTTCGCGGTAATGATATCGACAAACCTTTGACTTTGGAAATGTTGGAAGAGATGCCGTACCTGAGGGCCTTTGTTAAGGAGAGCATGCGCGTCAAACCTCCTGTCACTATGGTAATTCCATATTATGTTTTCAGAGGCAGAAACTTGACAATCTTGTTACAAGGTCCCCTACAAGACCACGAAGCCATTCCCCATTTCCTCTGATTACACGGTCCCTGTCAGCAGTATGGTGATCCCTTCGTTTTACAACTCCTTGCACGACCCCGAAGTGTACCCCGATCACGACAGTCTAATCCCCGAACGGTGGCTGGATCCCAATAACTCTGCCAATACCAACCCTCAAAATTACCTCGTATTTGGTAGCGGTCCTCATAAGTGCATCGGTCTCGAGTATGCACAATTGAACATGGCACTCGTCCTTGCCACCGCCAGCGTGCTCACTAACTGGGAACACCATCTCACGCCTGAGAGCGATAAAGTCCAGTATGTCTTGTGTCGTGCATAGTAATTTGCGTATGTTCATCGACCTTTTTATAAACAGGATCATTGCCACACTCTTCCCCAAGGATGGATGCTTGCTCAAATTCACACCTCGTCCAAAGCCTTGAGGCATTTATGCGTCCCACCACGATATTGCTTAGACTTTTTTTCAACTGCATACCCATTAGTTAAGCATCGCATTAATCTGCATTCGAAATTAGTGATAATGCTGTCAGCCAAGGAGCTGGTTCATGTTAGAAAGCGGAATAATGCCGCTATTTGGAGGATGACCACACATGATAAAGGTAGACCTGATAACGGTAGAATATTTCGCCGATACGTGTCCTCGAAACTGTCTTTCAGGGCAAAACGGTGGTACTGGAAAGGTATCAAGCTTTGGCGCTTTTATCAACGCAGATACGAGTGTCGTCTATTCATTGTCTTCGGTTCAAGGTGCCTCGAGGTCAGAGATGCGTGTGCCCAACAGTCCGCCAGGAACAGTACTTAATACTGAAAGTCGGAAGTTGTGTCCACTGCAAGTAAGACAAACTCATGGCAATATTGGGGTGCCGTCAGGGGCCCGCTGCTTACGTAGTGCTAAGACTCGGAGAAAAGCTGATCGTAGTGAAATTCTTAGTCCTGTGTGGCATCAGGTAGGTAGTCTCTATATCATGATTGTTTGGTTGATCATTGGTTCAGTATCGGCATGTTATTGGTTCTACCCTATGACATCTTCCCATCAACAGGAGCTCCGCCGCGCATTGTGGTATACAATACCCGTTCGGATAATAACTTTTCGTTTACATAAAGTATCCGATGAGCTCCACTCATTGGTAGGTGGGCATACTACTTACAAATGGTAGAACCTCACCGTCGTTGCATCGTACAGACAGAATATATTTCGCACGGCATGTGGTCATTGTTTTCGTGCTGACTGCGACAAACCTTCCAGAAGATGAATAAGCCGTTGTTGGTTCCACGTAGTGGAACATTCCCCCACGGCGTATCACCGACTTATGCGCTAACTATGGGGAATGCGACGGGTCAAGTTATCTGCGTACTCACTTTGAATCGCCTTCCTTTTCGCTCTGTCCACTTGGTCCGTCCCACTCGTGATTTTTCCAGTTTGCCAGCCAGTTACAGTTTCCAAGTCCGTGAACGTGCCTCGTCTGCTAAACGGGCCACGGTGCTCTTGAGACTCTTCGTCGATAGGGTTCAAGTTTGGATGACGCCTCACAGCTACTCGATTTTCCTGGGACGAGTCCTTGCCAGCGATCGGTGAACCGTGTACTACATCATATGCGGCGACAACCAGAGGGCACGGCAACGAGCGGCGTACGACGCTTAACTCGAAACGAGGTATGACATCGTGAGAATGCTGACAGTTGGATTATGCAGTATTCTCCCCGGCGTCGAGTTTACAAGGAAGGTCCGGTCCGACCCTAGCTCATCCTCGAGTTCAGCATACACGCCCGAGCGCAAGAATGGGCCATGGCAGGACGTGGCATTGCGAACTCTCGAGGAGCATTTGTGGCCATTCAGGCACGTTCTGGAACCCGAGCAGTATGTTGCACTCCGACCGGTGGCCATCCATTTTTTTCCACTACCATGCCATGTATGCACGCGTTCGGTACTACTGCCACTTGTGTACTATGTCGCTCGGTAGTTCGGATCCTGCAAACATGTATGAATATCGATCATTTACCCACTACTATATACATCTATCCGATCACGGTGGAGATCCCAAGTTCGTAACGCGCAATATGTACGCACGGGTCGACGGGCTATTGGCAGTTCTTTGGGATAGCCACAGGCTCCGGGACCTCGGGCGATTGAGGCGAGTACCGTGGCACCTCCATAGACAATGTTTACCCCGGATTCGGGTGTGACGCCTAAGCAAGTCAACATAGACTTGACCTTGAGCGGAACGCAGGGATGTCTATCTTACTATAGATCACCGTCTGATGCTCTACTCATGTTGCTGTCCCACGTCCCCGTCGCGGACGGAGCTGTCGTGCATGTACTACTAGACGAGAGACACACGCTCTGGTGGTACTAGCACGTCCTCAAGTTTTTCTCACTCGTCGTCCCAAACAGCAGTCCGTGTGAGACAACGACACCGTCCAAAGACAAATGAAAAAAAAAGTATAATACATTAGTTTCTCGTTTTCGCAACGAGAGGCCAATCAATTCGACCCCATCAATGTGAAGACCACCTCAGTTCGGAACCTCAAACAACTGACACTTGCGGAAATGCGCCGAGACGGCCTGGTTGATCTCGTGGTTGAGCGCAGATCGGACGATCATGCCACCACAGACGTAGCAAAAGTGGGTGTTGCACCCGGGCGAGATGCACTGCCAGAACACGGAGGGAGAAGCGTCGCATCGGCGTCCATCATGAAAGGACAAGAGCGGGAAGCACGCACCGTCATATGATTACACCCCGTCTCCTTTTGGATCGGCGTCGTGCAATCTATACGTGTAGATCGGGGTTCGTCAGTACTGCACTCCAGGGGGGATGACGTCGAGGCTCGGGGCTACGCACTTGGACAATGTTTCCACCCCTTTTCCTCCATCAAATGCGCCAACTCGTTCGACCCGTCGCACGAGTGCTTCGGACCGTCGACGACGATCGTCTGCTCGCACTTCTTGCACCACACGTGTCGACAGTCGGGCTGCGGACACACGATGTTGATGGCCTCCAAGAAGTCTTCGCGATCTACGAACGAGGGACGCCGGCACCTGTTGAAAGCGCATCACCTTCTCTTGCTCACAGGGGAAAAACGGGGCAAAGCGACATACTCGCGACAATGGATTTGGATGGTGAATTCGGCCAGCTCCATCTCGGTCAAGGTCTGAGACTGTTCTTCGCTCACGCCGAGTTGTTCGATCAAGAACCTCGAGATCACTGCAAAAGTGTCGATGTTGTCGCCAGAAGTAGCAAAAAAGTGAGGCGTACCGCCAGGTTGCACTTTGCTCTCGGCCGCGATAGTGCACATGGGACAAAAGATTGGATACCGATGTTCTTGAATCTTGGAGGAGACAAACTCTCTCAGACAGGTCCTACACATGGTGTGCACGCAGTCGTCCACTTTGGCGACGTAGTCTTCGGGCAGATCGTCCATGCAGATGCTGCATTGAAACGTAGCCTGAACGTACTGGGTGAGCTCTGCGTGCTCTCGACGGAGCCGTTGATCTTCAAAATCGAATTGGTCTTGGAGTTCGCGAGCAACAAAGGCGGTCTGGATCCAGTGATCGTCGGATTCTGTGCTTGAGTTGTCCTCGAAGTCGAGGTCGTCGTAAGTAGGTAGTGGCTTGGAAGGAGCGGGGGGTGGGTTGTTGGCAAAGATGCTTCGTGCTCCGGAAGAGCCGACGGTCGGGGACGGACGCGCAGGACCAGAACGTCGAACAGGCGCCGAAGACGGCATATCGCTATGGCGATTATACGCGCCAGATCTCTGCCTGCTACTGCCGCTCGCGCCTAACCAAGATGGACCAGCGACGGCGTGGCTAACCAAGCCATAGGAAAACCCCGACATGCGATCTGCAATCGCAGTCGGAAAAGACCAAGCAGACTGCTGCGTTTTCGTCTGTTCTAGCCTCACTGAATCACGGAGACGATTGACCCTGGACTTGAACTCCTTATTCTCAGCGCTGAGTGTCTCATTGTCGCGTCTGAGCTCCGAGATTTGCGCACGAAGGGTGAGGATGGCCAAGCTGGACTGGACGACGGCCTCTTCGTGGTCCCTGCGCTGATGTTTAGCGACGTACATGTGCGCCGAACAGTTTGAGAGGAGTTGTGCCTCCCACTGAGACGCGTCAAAGATGCTCTCGTCTATCGCGGGCAAGATGTCGCTCAGCGTGCGAGCCGTGCTGTTCACCGATGTACTAAACGACAGACCAGCGCCGTGAGGATGCGAGGGACGTGGGTGCGAGTCAAAGACAACGAAGAGTGGGTCATCGAGCATGCCTGGACGCGCCCCGGGGTTCGCGTTGGCAAACTTGAAACAGGCAATAATCTCGGGTGGACGCGTGATGATCATCACGGCCGATTTCTCGATCTTTTTCATGATTCTGGCAAGAAACGCATCAAGACATGGTTCAATCGGAGAAACACGCGATGCAACGCACTCGAGGAGGGCCTGAAAGTGCTTCGGCCGCGGGCGCCCATACTCGACCGACATGAGCTCGAGCGATCTGTTAAAGATGGGGAGGTCATGGATGTCGTCGACCTCGAGATGCATATTGCTCGACCATCCCGCACAAATGGCCACGATTTCCTGGGATTCGAGTCAGTCACGGCCACGGTCATGCATGGATCATTGGCGCCGCACACGGCGACCACGTGTTACACTCACCTCGATAACCTCTTTCGTGCCGAGCTCGTTCAAGACGTCTGCGAGGTTCCTATTGCCTTTCTCGATGCGAAACCCGATCCTAGCGAAGTTGAATGCGGCGAGGCCGCACGCAGAGACGCCAAGCGCCGTGAACTGGCTGGTGCCCGCGAAAGAGACAGTGTGGTCCTTGCCCAGCATCAACACCTGCGTAGACAAGGGCACACCGCCCTGAACGCGACCGTCGCGCTGGGATCTCTTCGACGTCGAAGGTTGAGACATGGTGTATGGTAGCTAGAATGGAGGAGTGAGAAGGGTTGAAGGGCGCTTGTGACTCGGAGATGGAGGGTAATCTTGGACGATTCACACTTCTGGAAGGTGATAGACGATGGATGCAGTGAAGGAAACGAATGAGAACATGAGGCCCCTTTTCCTGTGGAAGAGTGGTGCTGTGCGCATCAGATGCACAACGTTTCTCCATACGGTTAGTAGGACACGGGAAGTAGTCCGAGTTTAAGTAACGAATCCATAAGTAAACCGTGCCATAGGCAACGGCGTAGTTAAACACGTCCATCGACATAAAACGAGAGCAGCACCTCAGACAGAACGTGAAATCGTAAATCGAAAGCACATGTGCATAAAAACCGAAACGCCATCCGCCTACACGACGCCCAACACGACCGTCGCTCTTAAACTGAGTTCCCTGGGTGCAGGCATGGGGGACTTGACCGGCTGACCGTCTGCACCCACCTCACATATCTCCGGCTGCAACGAGCTCGACTTCCAGCCCCAGCTCTGGCTGACGGAAAATACATCTGGCACACTTGTAAACCGCGTGATCCACGACCCTGTCGGGCTGGTGCAGGAGATGGAAAAGTAGGCAGAGACGGACGAACGCGGGTCTCTGTAGGGCTGCGCGGGCGAAATCGGTGGTGCTGTCGCTGGAATAGCGTTCCCAGTCGACTGGTAGGTCGTGTGGGAACTCGACCCAGATGGCGGGGAAGAGCCGGGAGTTGCACTCCGAATCGGTTGCATGGAGGGGGAGTGACGGACAGTGGGTGACGAGACGGAGGTGAGGATCTGTTGTGGAAGCGAGGGTATCCTGTTGTGGCTGCGCTCGCCCCGAGCGCTAGTTTGTATCGGTGCGGAAGGTGCAGGGATGGGATCGACGCTCGACTGGCGGTGTAGATATATACCCGGTTGGATACCCTTCTTGCGCACGACTTGGACGTACACGTTGAACAAGTTCCCCGCATACCAAATCGTGTGTGAGTGTAGTCGAGACTTTTCCTTGAGCGAACTAACGTCCCAAAACTCGACTGCGAAGCGACATGGAGGAAATGGCGACCAGCGAGCATTTCCTGTCGCATCGTTCGCAACACACTCGGCGGCGGTCTTCCGTTCTGCTTTGAGCCCAAAAAAGTTTGCTTCGGAGGTTGCAACCCGCGATGGAGACTTGGTGTCGATCGGAGGAGCAGGTAGATCAAACAACTGATCCATGGATGCGCCTTCGATGCCGTTGCTATCGCCGATACGAACCGACGAGTCCTGTGCGACGGGGTAATAGATCTTGTCCTTTTCGTTCACGGTGGACGGCTGCATGGGCGAGTCTGAAAGTCGTGAAAGAATGTCGGAAGTAGTGACGCAAATTCCCAGTTCATTCTCGCGCACCGGCGATGGGCTGGATGAAGGCGAAGGGTTACTTCGCGGGGGGCTTGCGGATATGCGACAGCGAAGCAAGGATTGCGTCCAGTGAGCGTCTTGCAGGACGGATATAGATACAAACGATCGACCAGTGGTTGGAGAAATGTCCTGCGAGATTGCAATGATATCGTCGACGAGCTGATGGGACGGGTCAGTAAAACATACGGAAGGCATAAAGGATCATGGTACCATATTTGTGTAATAGATGCCATCGCGAAACATGATCTCCCAGTCCTTTTCTTCGTCATCGTCGATTCCTTGTCTTCTGCGTAGTTCGACGACGGTGCGCGCCAAGTCGTACCGTTCGCGCTCACCTTTGACGAACAAGGCGTCGGAGGAGACGAGTCCTCGTACCCAGGCGGACGTTAATCCGCCTCTGGACCATATCAAGGAGATACGGTGGGGTGTCGCGTGACAGGCCTCGTCTGCGAATGGCCGAGCTGGCAGTGTATCTGCGCGGCGCCGGCAAACCGAGGGTTGGGTTGGGATTGGGGCCAATGGCAGCTCTCTCACGCGCGAGGCTCTTTCCTCGTGTACGAGCATGTCTGCGCCCCACCTTGCAAGCCAACATGCGACGGCCTCTCCTATCTTGTCTGATACGGCGCCGTAATTAAAGGAAGGCGAGCTTCTCGGTGGTTCTGTGGGTTCGGATTCAGAGTCAGACTCTGCAGGGTCTTCCTTTTGTACGTCAAGATCGTGCAGTTTGTCAGCTAAAACATCGCGCGAGTCCGAGGAGGAAGGCGAGGTGTTGGGGATCTCTGCGATGTGTTCCAGGCCTACGGCGGCGTCAGGATCTTGTTCTGTCGGAAAGTTGATGTGTGAGCCCGTTGCGAATTGGAGGTATTGGATGACGGTATAAGGGCCGACGGTGCTGAGGACGTAAGTGAGCGCCTGAGAAGCGACAGAGGGAACGGAGAGGTAGATGGAGGTGGCAAGGAGGGAGAGCAGGAAGGAGGGTGTCGCAGGATGGTGGCCGCGGGGCACATCTGAAGGCGGGGCCGGCCCGGGAAAGGACGGGGTGAGGGGGTGATGTGTGGATGGAATGAGCGCGGGAGAAACATGGAGAGGAGGACCGCCGCCGTAAAGCCGGGCGATGCATATCCTGTGGATGAGGGTAAGTTGCGGTCGAGGGGGGGAGTAGACGTGCGTACTCGAATGCTGTCGGTGGGTGGTAAGCTCGATGGCAAGACAGGACAAGGACGACGCACCTGGACGGGTTATGTTGCGGTCATCAAAGACGATGTCGACGTGCTGGAGGCCAGAAGAGTCGGAGGACTCGAGAAAGCCGGCTGTAAAGAGGGAGCTGAAGAAGCCCTGGTGAGGAGGGCATGTGAGCGGTGGGGGCAGGGAAACAGGCGTGGACGCACGGATTGGATGAGGACGATCCTGTGGAGCTTGTATCGGGCTTGCCAGGAGCCAGAGACGTTGAGGACGACGTCCGGGGTGCGTGCGTGTATGAGCGAGTTGTAGATGTGTTGCTGTATGTCGTGCGGGGAGAGGGACCGCGGGGGAGGGGGCATGATGGCCGTTCTGCTTCAACGCCGACCATGCAGCCAGCCAGATTGGCCGTCCTCTCCTCCTCCTCCGAGCACCTCTCCCCGACGACGTCCTCCCCCAGATTCTCCCTCTCCTCGGCCCACAAGTCGGCCAACCGCCCCAACATCTATGACCGCAACCTCAACAAGACCCGCACCGCAGAGATATCCGCCTCTGCCTTTGCCTTTCTCTTCTCAGAGATGGTCCAGTACACCCAGAAGCGCGTCACAGGCATAAACGACCTCGAGCGCAGGTCCGCTTCTCGCCCTCTTTGCTGTCCCCCGCTGACCACCCACAGGCTCAACACCCTCGGATACCGCGTCGGCGTGCGCGTCCTCGAGCTCATGGTCTGGCGGGCAGAGTCCGCCTCCAGGGCACCAAAGCGCGAAATCCGTTTCCTCCCCGCACTCATGTCCGTTCACACCCAAGTATGGCGTGCCGTCTTTGGCAGACCCGCAGACGCGATCGAAAAGAGCGTCGAGAACCAGGACGAATGCACGTACTCCATCTTCGCTCTCCTCGCTCTCTGACGATCCACAGACATGATCGTCGACAACGATCCTCTCCTCGAACGCCACATATCCGTGCCGAGGGACCTCTCCACCCTCAGCTGCTCGTCCTTTACCGCAGGCATCGTCGAGGCCGTCCTCGATGGTCTCGGTTTCGTACGTTTCCTCGCATTTCCACGCACGCCCCTTCTCACGTCTCCCAGCCTGCTCGGGTGACCGCCCACCACACGCCCACTCAACAATATCCATCCCGCACCACCATCCTGATCAAGCTGGAGCAGTCTGTGTTAGAGCGAGAACAAGTACTCAAGTAACACTAGTCTTGTACATATCATGATCTTATCTTATCTCTGGTCGGTGAGACCTATGACCGAGCGCGATAAAAATCTCCCACCCGGCACACCATGGTCACCATACGGAGCATCACTGTCTCCCCTCCCCTCATCAACACCGCCTGTGCATGGGCGTCCGACGAGCCCCAGCTCGCTGCCCTGTTCGACTGCCCCCACACCGGCGCAGTCACCACCCGGACGGTCACCCTCGGCGGGTTTGAGGAAGACGCGTCGCACACGGTAATCTTCTCCCTACGTCCTCCAAACCCGCCCGCTCACCCCACGCAGGTCGCCTTCCTCAAGGACTCCCTCTCCTCCATCAACACCTACGGCTACTCCCCACACCCCCTCTTCCGCTACGTCGGCCCCGGCGGCTGGATCCGCTCCCTCCTCAAGCGCACCCCAGACGCCACTAAACCCATCATCCTCAGCATCACCGAGTCACACCCCTCCGACCTCCGTCTCATGCTCAACGCGATCCAGGGCCTCCGCGCCGCGCACCCAGACTGGGCCGCCCGCGTCGCCATCGAGCTCAACGCGAGCTGCCCCAATCTCCCCGCGTGCCCGCCACCCGCGTACGACCCCACGGGCCCGGCGCTCAACGCACTCCTCGCCGTCCTCGCCGAGTTCTTCGCAAAGGACGACTCGCTCACGATCGGGATCAAGCTCCCGCCGTACGTCGTCCCCGCGCACATCGCCCACGTCGTGCGCGCGATCGCGGCGTATTCGAGGGCCGATGCCGTGCTGGGCACGTCGGTGAATCCGATCGCGTTTTTGACGTGCACGAACACGCTCGGGAATGCGCTGGTGTTTGCGGACCAGGTCGACAGCGCGACGACGCCACCCGGGGTTGGGGGTCTCGCCGGCGAAGCGATACACGCGCTATCGCTCGGTAACGTGCACGCGTTCTCGAAGATGTTGGTAGAGTCAGAGGATCCCGCGCTGCAACAAATCGTCGTCATCGGCGCAGGTGGTGTCACGTCCCCAGAGGCGGTCGCGCGCATGCATCGTGCTGGTGCCAAGGTCGTCGGGTGCGCGACGCTGTTGGGGAAATTGGGCGTGGCAGCGTTTGAACGGCTCAGCCAGCCCGTAGATTCAGCTCCGTAGCAACGTATTAGAGAATACACGAAAACAAATACAGCAAAGGTGTGGCGGGAATAACGGTGGTAGATTAACGAGATTGTGTGTAGATCGTCACGGGTAAAAGCAAAGTTAATTGAGTCAATAAGTCAAAGCGTCCAGTTAGTGGTAGTATGAAAAGTTGTCTGACTGGTTCCACGTGAAAACAGCATATTCCGGTGCGGATTGTTCTGGCTCGACATGATTGCTTTGACTGTCCTGCACAAAGGCGAGGACAGAGTGGTAGTGGGTGGGGGGAGACGACGAGTCGTTGGGTTGATAGTACTGATAGGAATGGAACAGGGTCCCGAGATCGTCGTGTGGCGTGCTCGCGTCAGTGCCGGCGGGAGTCTGTAGGTCGACGTGGGGTGCGGCCGTGGTCACGAGGGGCTGAAAGAGCGTTACGCTGGCTGGTGGCCATGCAACCATGTGGGCTCACCTGAGGCACGACGTCCTCGTCCGTCACTCGTTGCGGGGGCAGCAAGGGGCTGCGAAAGGGCGGGGCATCTGGGCCCTCTGGAGGAGGATCCAGGACAAAGAGCGTCGTGGGCTCCTCCGCACTTGTAAACACGTCCAGTTCGGTACAGGCAGGATGTTCCGCGACGTCGCGCTCCTTGTCGATCTCGATCATGGCATGCTCGAGGTCGGAGCCGCACGTGCCGGCCATGACGAGATCGGCGACCTTGACGCAGCGGTTCACGTCCTTTTCACCGTTCCTGCGCACCTGGCGCTTCTTTGGCTTCTTGTTGCGGCAGACGGGGCTGAAGCGGTAGTTGGGGTAGCGTTCCATGTGCTGGGCCTTTTCGGCGTCGGCCTTGTCGCGCCAGACCTGCTTGTCCGCGTCGGAGAGACGGTTCCAGCAGTGGGCGATGATGCGCGTGATGTGGCGGTTGTCGTGCTCTGTCTTTGCGGAGATCTTTTGTGCGGCGGCAAAGGCGGAGCGGAAGAGCATGAACGCGTTCCGGGGACGGGGGATGTGGTTGGGGTTCTTGTTGCGCGGGGAGGCGCGGGAGGGGGGGATGGGCATGGAGGCGAGGTTGACCGCGTGGAACGCGGGAGGGAGGGGGTCCGATTGGACGGAGGGGGAGGTGGAGAGGGAGGACGCGGCGGAGAAGGGGGAGAGGGTATACAGGACGACCTCGTCGAAGAGGGGGAGGTCGGGGTGGTGTGTGAGGAGGGGAGCGTCAAAGGCAGGGTCAAAGGAGAACATGTTGGGGAGAGATGGGGAGCGTGCATGTTTTGTTTCCGACGCGCTTTATATTCTGGACGGAGACACCCCTTCACCGCGTCACATCGAGGCATCCACACTTGCCCAATCCGGAAGGACCTCCCTTTCTGAAATCACGTCGATTGCCATATATAGAATGTGACCATATAGCGAGACAGCCCCCCGGAAGATGCCGCCTCCACGTTGCATCGGCTAGACGAGCTGGCGCGCCGCTTTGATAAGCTCGAGCATCTGCCCCAACACGATCAACCCGAAACTCTGGGGCC
>JBBPKJ010000555.1:0-21668 GCA_038089195.1 Brasilioporus rufonigricans | reverse complement strand
AACATCAATTCATTGAATTTCTTGACTATCATATACCAGATTCACTGAGTCAAACTCCGGTCCTCCAGACACAACTCTGGACTATCTTATTCACCTCCAGACTATTCTGACTTGCTAAGTCTTGTCTTCTTTCCTCTGGACCAATTCTGCTCTTCTGTACTTACATCTGGAATATGTTTCATCTTGACATCTCAGTTCCTATGTCACTCAGACATCTCCATTCCTATGTCATCTTGACATCTCCATTCCTATGTCACTCTGACATCTTTTCATTCTTGTTTTATCTTGACACTCTGTTACTCCTGTTTCACCTCCATACCTTTGCATATTGTATGTCTATCTGATCTTGTTTTCATCTTAGTAATCCACCTCTGACTTACTATATAATCTCTGTACTTCTGTCCTATATTCCTCAGTCTGAATATCAACAGAACTTGACATTCTCCACCTCCATCTGTTTCTGCTCTACTCCACCCAACTGAACTTGACTTTCCTCATCTTGTTCATTGTCTCTCTGACTTGAGTTCTTAGTAACTCTCATCTGACCTCCAACCATCCAACCCTCCAAAATTGGGACACCAGACCTATGCAAGGCACACCACATAAGGTGAAGCCAAGTCCTGGACCAACCAATACAACAACTCCAGCATTCCAGAGTTACACTCAGAGCATATCACCTGGGTTTAACACTTGACAAAAGTGGATTTTATGATGGCAGGTGTGGGAAATGTGATGGTATTTTGGTCTGTTTGTACCATTTCATACTTGTTATATGTTATATGATCAAATTCTTGTAGAATAGATTACAGCAATATATCAGTTTCATACTCATTAAGTCAGCAACAAAACTGTTGCAATGAGTTGCCTTGATTGATTGTGGAATATTTCCTTATTCAGTGGAAATTACCTAAGCAATGTATATATCAACAGAAAGCCATTGATGATGGCTTTCTAATGATTACTAGGTTTATGGATCTAGCATCAATGGTTCACTAGATATGAACACAACAATCAAAGTGTTGTAATCATTGCAACAATTTTGTTGCTCACTGTATGATAGGGAACTTCTTTGCCATCATCTGAGCTTTAAAGGGATGGTGACAATACCTTCTTGGATCTTCACTCCCTGTACAGGTTTTTACTGATCACAAAAACCTGACTTACTTCTGAAAACCTCAACATCTTAACTGAAGACAAGCCCATTGGCTCCTTGATCTTTCAGACTTCAATCTGAAATTAATTCACATCCCTGGAAAACTCCTGTCAGGGCCAGACACACTCTCTCGATGACCTGATCTTCTCCCCTCTGATGAGAACACTGAGACTACCCTTCTCCCATCCTCCTTATTCATCCAACTCATAGACTCCATCCTGAAAACCATGATCTCCAAACATTCCACAGACAACCTCTTACTCCTTAAAACACTCCAAGACATTGATGAACTACCCACTCCCCTGAAAGCATGACTATCTGACTGGCAACTACTCAACAACATCCTCACCTATAAGGGATGGGTCTATATACCTCCAAATAAGGAGCTCTGTTGTACTATCCTCCAATGGTGTCATGACCATGAAACAGCTGGACATCCAGGTATTCTTAAAACCTGAGCCCTAGTGGCTGCTGAGTTCTGGTGGCCAGGACTTGTGTCCTATGTCACAAAATATGTTGAGGGTTGTGCCATTTGCCAGCAGAACAAGGTTAGCACCATCCTACCTATCCCCCACTCATCCCAATTCCCTCCTCCACAATCCTTCCATTTAAGTAGCTGTTCTGTGATCTAATCACTGGCCTTCTGGAATCTTCTGGCTTTGATTCTCTTTTAGTCATGGTGGACCATGGCCTTACAAAGGGGGTAATTCTTTGCCCTATCAAGAAAACCACCACTGCTGAAGGAATTGCTTTCCTTTTCTATCACAAAGTCTTCTCCAGATTTGGACTCTATGACAAAATCATCTCAGATTGAGGCCCACAATTTGCCTCAGCCTTTGTCAAAGTCCTAGGAAATCTCCTCAATTATGACCTTGCCCTATCCACCACTTATCACCCCCAAACTGATGGAGAAACCAAACAAGTGAAGCAAGAAATTGAAACATATCTTTAGATATTCTGTGGATCTAATCTGACAAACTGGTCAGATCAAATCCTTATGGCAGAATTCACTCATAACCATTGCCCTCACTCCATCACCAGCAAATCCCCATTCTTTCTCATGATGGGCTATGAACCCCATGCTCTTTCTTCTATCTTCTTGACTTCTAATGTATCCACTGCCAACACTCACACCAAAGAACTCCTTGCATCCAGAAATGAAGCCCTTGCTGCCCATGAACTCTCCAGACAAACCATGGCTGCTAGAAACTGGAAGAAGTTCATTCTCTTTACCAAAGAACAAAAAGTCTGGCTTGAAGCTAGAAACCTGAAGAGAAACATTGCAAACCCCAAATTTGCATCAAAACAAGAAGGCCCCTTCCTTATCACAAAAGTACTATCCCCTATTTCCTATCAACTCCAACTATCAATTGCTTGGGGAAAAACACATCCCATATTCCATGCTTTCTTGCTAACCCCTTACAAGGAAAACCCAGTCCATGGAAAGAATTTCCCTCAACCTCTATTGGAACTAATCAATGGAAATGAAGAATTTGAAATAGAACACATCCTGAAACACTGGAAAACTCCAATGGGCTTCCATTTCCTAATCTGATGGAAAGGTTACTCCACTGCCAATGACTCCTGGAAACTGGAGTCCAACCTGAAATATTCAAAGTCTGTCCTCCAGGAATGTAAGAAATGCATTCCTGCTGTTTTTTTCCCTTGTAACCATTCAAGATGAGGTGCCTCTTTGTGAGTGCCCCCTTGAATGAAAACCCTTGGTAAAACAAACATACTCCTACTCATCATAATTCTCTCTATCTCTTTCTTTTTATCCTGTTTTTCTATTGGCTTTGCTATTCTCTTCATATATATTTCTTTGTGATTTCTCCTTTAGCTTTCTCTGAATGTCATGGCCTCCAACCATACTTCCCTCTCTCACCTTTCCCCCACCAAGTCTTCTATTACCCCATTTTCCACTACTGTCACCACTGGCTGGAATGTCTATCTCACCAAAACTGTCATCTCCAAAGAAACTTCACCATCTAGATGTCCTGTCCTCTCTGTAGATATACCCCCTCTTGCCCATCAAATCCACAATGGTTTCCCAGATGGACCTTATCTCGCTTGTATCCAAACCATTATGAATGACTCCTGCCTTGCCATATCCATCACCATCCATCTAGACATGGGATCTTCTCTATTCACATTATACCAAGCTCTCCTCCAGGCCCAATGATTGAACATTGGAAACCTCCAGTCCACTGACCCTACCATTGCTTTCCTATCCACCATCATCACCAACATTCACAGTGAGTTAACTGGAGCATTGGGAATCCTCACTTATCAACTTGAACTTGGAGAATTCATGGCAGATGTTGACTGGTACCTCTGAGAACTCAATCATAGAAACAACACTCCTGTCCACATCTCCATTCCCAAACAATCCTCAACACCATCTGTGTCCTCTTCCCCTCTAAACTCTGAAGAACTTCAAGTTCTTACTTGCACTGAATACATGTTTCATGAAGCAGGAAGACATGCTCCTCTTCTCCCTTCTCACCCTCTTTATCAGTTCACATGCTTCCACTGCAGATTCCTCAGACATGTCTGAGTTGAATGTCCTTCTTATCAATGCCCTACCTGCCTTCAATGGGCCCCTGGACATAAGCAATCCCTCTGTCCTGCTCGATGACTTTCTCACAACATCTCCTTTGACTCATCCTCTTCCCCTCCATGATATCACCCTTATAGATGAAATTCTGCTTATATCTCTACTGGAAGTCACATGTCTTGGCACCAACTTCTCTCTCTCCTCCTAGATCTCCCTCTTCCAGAGATGATCCTTAGGACAACACCACTTATGCCAACATGACTGGATCCCTGACAGGACTGGATTTCAACTTGTAAAGTAGATCAACTTGGGGGTCAATCATACAAAGGGGGTTATGTTATGACTATTCTTTTCTTTCCATCTCCAACTTACTTTCACCATCTTCACTTCATTATATTTGACTAGATGACTAACCTTTACTTTCCCATGTTTGAGTCATGGATTCTTGTTAGTCATGTTGCATTACTAACTTTCTGATTTCCATCACATTCCATTATATTCCACACTTGCCCTTAACATTGGTCTGTGCACCATTTCTGTACATATATAAACCTTGTGTCCTCAATCATGTACTCGAGTCTAGTCTCCTTCAAAATTCCATTCCTCTTGCTTTACAAGACTCCACTTTACTTTGAGTAAGTGCTTCTTGAAACCTTACAAGGTTTATCCTTGTCACCATCCTTCATTCTAGACTGAATAAAAGAACTCTCAATCCTCTGAAATCTTAATGGAGGCTACATCTATCCCTACCCAGGCTAGCCATAACATAAATGCTATGATAGGACCTATCCTGATGTGCAAATATACTTGATGGTCAGCTACAAAGCAAAATGTAGGAAAGTAGATTCAATAAACACTGGATGATAATGGATGAATAGGGATAGATGTTGTCATCATTCAAATGATGTTTTGATGACAGTGGATTAGATTGTCTGAAAGATAAGGTAGATGTTAAGACCAGATCCTTTGGTCCAAGTCCAACCAGAGATTGGAGGACTAGAAGTGGAGATAGGTGATAGGTGACAGAGGTGGACACAAAGTCCAGAGTGGAGGTGTCAGAGCAGAGTGGGAATGCAGTGAGGATGTTGGCACAGAACTTATGTGTCATGCCCTTAAGCAGGCCTGTGTCCTTGTATTTTGAATCAGAGTTCTGACAGGGAGAGAGGGAGAGAACAAGGATGAATTGGACAAGGACAAGAGGCTGTCTTAGTTGAACAGAGGTGAGGAAGGGAAGGTTGGACAAGGACAAGAGCATGTCAAGGTTGATATTAGTGCTAAGGTATAGCATACAGGAGGAGTCATTAAATATGATCAGAGTAAGGTACAGAGGATTAGAAATGGAACAAGGACATGAAGTGAGTGCAGAGAAGACATAAGTGATGTGGCAGAGGAATAGGAAGATGTCAAGTAAGCTACCAAGGAATGAATAAGGGTCAGAATACAAGAATAGACAGAAGCAGATAAGAGTCTGAGCGCTTCCAACATAGGTCCAACTGGAGGATGAGCTTCAGAATGGAACTCCAAGGGGTGAGATGGATAATGGACAGAGGAGTGCAGAGGTTGGTGGAGAAGGCTGGAGAAGGCATAATGGAGGTTGAAGGGATGGATGTGACATTTGCCATTAATGTTAATACAACCTTTATCAACCAAAGATAATATTATGTTCATATAATTGCTGTCCTTAGCTGGCTGGAAGTTTGTATTAGGCATGTAAGTGATGATAATGAATGGCAGACCTTGGGTGTTACAGTTGTTCATCTTTGGCTGGGACTTTTTCTTATCTTCTTTCAACATGATCATGTCTTCCCCTCTGCTCACACCAGTTTCTTTTCCTTCTTAGCAGTGCTATATCCAGAGGACATCCTCATTGTTCCTCTATTCTTTGATTAATCCCTATCCTGGACAAATATCTCCTACAACATTCTCTTATATGTTACATATTCTGATCTCTTTATCATTGACTAGACCCTTCTCTTGCTGGTTTGATTCCAGCATTCCTGTCTAGTCAAACCTCTTAGTCATCTGGTCTGTGTAGTGATAGTGATCTGTGTGTTCTCATTTATCTATAGTTAAATCTCTGCTTCCATTGTACTATAAGAACTAGTTCTGTCATCTCATGTACTCCTTAGCTAGTTCTACATTTATTTAACATACTACTTTGCTCATTCCATGTGATATCCATCAAGTCCTTGCTCTCTAGATATTGTGTCTCTTCGTGAGTACCTCCTAGAGTCCAGGAAGTATTGTCTCAGATATAGGAAGTGCCTTTCAATGTTATTAAAGAACTAGCTTGTCCCTCTAACTTTTCTCTTGTGAAGTAAGTCACCATAGCTGACCAACTGAACCCCAGATGAAGGATTGCCAGATCCTCCTCCAACCCTATCCCCACTACCTGTTCTGTCCACATCCAGAGAGCCCTGAGAGCTCTTCTTGCCAATCGATCACCCACCCCCTCTATTGACCCTTTCCTGCCAAAGAAGACTCTGATATTGAGGTTGAAGATCTACCCAACATCCAGCCATTGTCCACCACTGTCAACTACAACCCAGGGATCATTTTCCCCATTCCTGTCATACCTCCATCTTGCTCCTCATCCTCTATTGCCATGACCACCACTCTCAAAGCCTATTGAACTGAAGTCCACCCTCCTTGCTGATTTCTCTGGAGATTCTGAGAAAGCAGCATGGTGGATCAGCACTATGAAAGGGCACTTTGAAGCCAATAACTCTATCTTCTCCTCTGACCCCCCAAAAATCTACACCCTCCTCAACAAGATGGAAGGAGGACCAGGTGTTCATTTTATTGAAAAATGGTACCATCTTTTACAGAAATCCACCACAAAAAAGAAAGAAAAGACCTTCAACAAGGTAGTCAAAGACTTCAAGTCCATCTTTGTCCCCTACAATGTCTAGGGGACTGCCAGACAAACTCTTGATACCCTCTAATAGAATGTTGTCCAAAATCAACAAAACAAGAGGATTATAGATGATTATAAACTCTAGGACTATGTCCAGAACTTCTCCAATGCTGTCCTTTATGCCCAACTCAAAGACTCCTTGGTCATCTGCCAAGATGTTATACTCTCTCCTTTGTCACCTCATCTTCTTTCAGAAGGACCTCCAAGATACCTATGCCAAATGGGTCAAAGATGCTAAGAAATTCACTGAACATCTCAAAATGGATAACAACATCCTAAAAGAAGATGACTGTTCCTTCACCTCCACTTCCTCTCCTCATACTAGAGATCTAAACACCATGGATATTGATGCTCTCCAGCTCTCTCCAGTAGAGAAGGCATGCTGCCTATGCAACTGTCTCTGCTTCATTTGCAAGAAACAAGGGTGTTTGACCTGTAACCATGGGAATTATCCAACTCAAAACACCTCTAGACACACCCCTCCTTATACCACCTTCATCACAAGGATCCAAGTGGTGGAAACCACCCACCTGGCCCTAACCCAGTAGGTACTTGATGAATGGATACTACTTTTGGTGATACTAACTTACATGGCCAAATATGCCAGGGAAACTTTAGGTCTGCTGACACTAGGTTGCAGAGGGGGATAGGAGTGTATGTAGTGGTGGATGTCTGTCAAAGGTTAGCCTAGGTAGCATTGCTAAAAGCACAGTTAGGTGAGTCCAGAGCATGTCAGGGGCCAAGGATAAAGAAAAAGTGAGGCGTGGTAGGAGTGGGTGTGAAGTAAGTGGTGGGCTAAGGGTGACATGAGCTGGCTTTGCCCTTTGCTGACACTTGGGCAGGGGGATAGTGGTCAGTGAGCTTGACCTTCTTTGTCGATTTTGGGGAAGTGGACCTTCCTGCTTGGGGCTTGCCTTGCTTGCTTGAGGGTGCCAGGAATAATGTGGGGAGGGATTTTGCTTGGTGGGTTTGGAACATGACTAATTCTTCCTCTGTCTCATACTCCTCCTCCATCTCTTCCTCTTCTTTGTCCAGTTCCCTCTTGGTGGAAAGGTTCCACTGATTGTAGGTGGTGTAGATGAGGTCTGCTATCATGACCTGCTAACAGATGGGTAGATTGGAACATATATGGTTGAGAATAGAGATGAGATGGTTTTGGAGAGGGACAAATTCAGTCGGTGTGTGTGCTATGAGTGGGAGGGGGGGAAATGTGGAGCCTGTTGTCTCCTTTGACTCTGGGGCTGCCTTCAGTTTGGCTGGTGGGGGGGTGGCTGTGGAGGCCCATGTGTGGGAGCATAGAAAAGCTACCATGTTACTCTGGTGGATTCTGAGGATGGGCATGGGAACTTTCCCATCTTGCTTCATCTTGGGTGAGAGATGGGCTCTGAAAAAGTGGAAAACATTGACCAGCCATCTAGTGGCCTTGGGCAAGCCCTTAGGGCATGTAAGGGGAACTGTGGGTACCTTGAAGGATTTTTCTGTATTGGGACCTGCTCTAGTGGTCCAAGTCCAGGTTGGTGGGTGGTTGTGCAGAAAGTTCTGCACATAAAGATGTGGGGCAGGAGGGATGAAATGGGCACAAAAAGTGCCTTTTGGGAAGGAGTGGTGTCTTCTCCCAATATCAGAGAGTTTGATCACACAAGGGACCTAGGGGTTGTATTTGTGCTGAGGGGGTTGTGTGGGTGCTTGTTGGGACATGGTGATGGGTCAGGTCCAAGAAGGTTTGGCTATCTACTGTTAAACCCAGGCGACATGCTCTGAGTGTAACTCCAGAATGCCAGAGTTGTTGTATTTGGTTGGTCTGGGACTTGGCTTCACCTTATGTGGTGTGCCTTGCATAGGTCCGGTGTCCCAATTTCAGAGGGTTGGAGGGTCAGAGGTCAGAGGAGAGTTACTAAGAACTCAAGTCAGAGAGATGACGAACAAGACAAGGTGGGTCGAGTTCAGTTGGGTGGAGCAGAGTGGAAATGGATGGAGGTGGAGAACATCAAGTTCTGTTGATATTCAGACCAAGGAATACAGAATAGAAGTATGGAGATTATATAGTAAGTCAGAGGTGGATTACTAAGATGGAAATGAAATCAGGTAGACATATAATGTGCAAAGGTACAGAGGTGAAATAGGAGTGACAAAGTGTCAAGATAAAACAAGAATGAATAGATGTCAGAATGACATATGAACAGAGATGTCAAGATGATGTAGGAACAGAGATGTCTGAGTGACATAGGAGCTAAGATGTCAAGATGAAACTTATTCTGGGTGTAAGTATGGAAGAGTGGAATTGGTCTGGAGGAAAGAAGACAAGACTTAGCAAATAAAAATAGTCCAGAGGTGAATAAGATAGTCTGGAGTTGTGTCTGGAGGACCGGAGTTTGACTTGGTGAATCTGGTATATGACATCTACCTTGCATCTCCAGTGCTCCACACTGCCTTCCTGTTTGATCTCAAGACCCTTTATCTTGACATCCTTTCCATACTCCCATCTGATCCCATTGCTTCCATCCACTTGTCCACATCCAAACCTCCAGACTCTCACTGGAAAGTAGACCCTGAAGGCTTCATGCATCTAGATAATCATATCTATAGTGACTCCAAAAACCAGCCCAATGTTTGATTCAAATCCAATGCATGAAGCACACTGCAATCATATGAATGAATTAGACCTCGCTTTGGTGGAACATATTGTAGTATGGGCTCTTGGCTACAGCTTTGCCACATACATCACGTAATTTAATTCAGATACCGCCAAGATATGACCATTATAAAATGGACACCTCATTGGGCCAGTTTTTTCACTTTTTATTTGGAGATTGAAATCACTATCCAATGAAGCTATATTTAGCTCTGTTGGTGTTACAAACAAAGATACATATGTAAACAGTGTGTCTGAGTGTCAAACATCCTTATTCTTTACTTCCATCATCATGCAATCTCTCATAGCTGATCAAAAGCCTACTATCCTTGCTTGACTTGATGCTGGCCACTCAGCTCATATTATTACCACCCAGCTTGGTGTTTGATGTGCTAATATATTAGGGCTATTATTTTATGAGTGCCCAGACCTTCAGAAGACCACTGGTGGTCATCCATCCAATATTTCTTCTATTAATATTCATCATACTGTTCATCTTATTTCCTTTAATTGGTGATTGCCTTAACCTTCAAGGGATCCATTTCCGCATGTCCTTCCATGACGATTAGACCGAGGTATTCTATGTGTGTTTGATCAAAATCACACTTTTCGGCTTTGAGTGACAATTTATTTTGGCGTAGAATATCAAGGACTTCTCGTACTATGACACAATGTTCCTCAATTGTAGGTGTGAAGATGAGGATGTCGTCCATATACACCATGACCTTTCCCTTATTGATTAGATCATGGAATAGATGATTCATCATCGTCTGGAAGGTGGCAGGAGAGTTGGTTAACCCAAAGAACATGACAAGTGGTTTGAACAACCCTCGATTGGTACAGAATACTGCCTTCCATTCATCACTGTCTTTCATCTGGATGTTGTTGTAACCCCAATGAACGTCAAGCTTGGTGAAATAGCGTGCTCCTTTCAGCTTGTCGATTAGTTCATTTATAAGAGGTAAAGGATACTGATTTTTGATTGTGATATTGTTTAACTTTCAATAATCTTGTATGGGATGAAGACGACAATCCTTCTTTTTGACAAAGAAGAACGCAAATGCAAATGGTGATTTCAATGGCCTTATCCTTCCAGATTTCAGATTTTCCTCAAGGAAAGTGTCAAGCTCTTTTTGCTCAGCAAGTGTGAGGTTATATGTCTTGCAGTCAATGGTATGATTACTGGGCAAGAGCTTGACAGCATGGTCTCAAGGTCTAGACGGTGGTAGTTCGTCGAAGACTTCTTTGGCAAAGACATCCCGATATTCATGATAATGTTCCGGGACTAATTCCTCAAACAAGCGTTTTCCTTTTGCCAAATTGGCTGCAGCAGTGATGTCTGTAGATACATTTTGTATGTATGAATCTACATCAAGACGGAATAGATGGTCTGTTTGTTCTTCATCGTCATCATTGTCGTTATAGTCAGCAAGAGCTGGAGGATGCTCTTCACAAGAGAAGGTGACCTTGCCTTCTTTCCGATCAATCTGAGGGTTATGTATTTTTAACCAACCATGCCCAAGAAAGAGCGGATGAGTGGAAAGTGTCGTGATAGCAAAGGTCATCACTTCATCATGTCTGGCAATGGAGATTGGAAGGATTATAAACTCTTCTATTTGACCATCCTGATTGAATGTTCCATCGGTGTTATAGACAGGGAGAGGACGGGGGAGCTTATAGATTTGTAATCCTTTGTCCTGAACAAATTTCCTGTCGACCGTGGAGCCAGTACAACCAGAATCGATGAGTGCAGGTACTACCATGGTGGATCGGTCAGGTAGTGTAGCATGAGTGAGCACAGTGAGGGAATGACCTTGATCATGGCATTCACTCTTCTTTGTATATTGGGGTTTATGTTGCATTTCCTGAATAATGAAGTGTGCATTTTTGTTGGTCATCAGTAGAAGTTGTTGCAACAGCTGGCATGTCACCTCCTTTTGTCTTGTTTTGTGCACAAAGGTGTGGAGGTGAGAGAGGCCTGTTGCATTGGACGCATTATCAATGGTAATCTTAATCCATTCAATGGTCCAAGGATCGACCATATTTAACCATGTCCTTTTTGGTGAGCTTTTCTCCTGCACCTTGGGGCTCTCGGGGTCCTTTCTTGGTGCAGATGATTCTATCTTGGGGCTCTCAAGGTCCTTTCTTGGTAGATCACTCTTTTTTGGTCATTGGAGTATTGTCACGACCTTGGGTTCTTCCCAGGTCAGTTGTGGGTTTTCATCGATTTCAGATACATCAATTGGTAAAACAGCAAATTGATTTGATGTACATAATACAGGACCAGTAGTACGATGACTAGCTACTGGTTGTTTCCAAAACCCGTATCTTTTATGACTTGTCTTATTTGGGCTTCCAAACCCTTCTGGTCTCCCCAGTCCCATTCAATGTCCTTACTGTTGAATTGCATCCTCATTTCATCAGACGCTGATGAGGAGGGTGAGTTTTGCATGGCCATGCACCGCCACATTTGCAGCACACACCAGCAGTGCAGGCAGCGGAGAGATTCATGGACTGACCAGAACCTGGGAATACTCTGGCAGTGTTAGTGGGGGTTGAGGAGGAAGAAGGGACAGCAGGTGCAGATGGGGCTGCTGTCTTCAGAGCGGAGGCGGGCAGAGCGACTTGTTGTTGTTGACAACGAGGGCGGCGACGGTCTTCAATTTCCTTTAAGATGCCATCTGTGCAAATGAGGGTGTCTTCCCATATGATGAGGCAATAAGAAGAGCATAGGTCAGGTTGGTTACGTTCGACATACTCGACTACATCATCATTGACAGCGTGATGGATTCAGTTAACGAGAACATGACCAAGTCCTCATTCATGTTCATCATATCTGGCTTCAATCATGAGATGCCGGAATTCAATGAAAAAGTCCTGGACTGTCTGGCCTTTTTGTTGTGTAATGCAAAAGAGCTTTGTTTCCGCATCTCGTTGTACCATTTTCAGCTTAAAATGATGCTCAATATCCTGCACAAACGTCGACCAGGTCATGCTGTTGATTTTGTCTTGTTTGATAAACAGGTCCATGTATCGTCCAGTGGCACCCTTCTTCATGTATGACAGCGTGATTAGAATCTTCTGTCGATCTGATGGCTTGCTATCGAAGCCCTTGAGATAAACTTTGACACTTTGCCACCAGGTGATGAAAGCATCTTTATTGCCATTGTAGGCCTCTGGTTTGCTTGTCAGCGATTTGCCGACCTTGGTTTCTTGGTGAGGAGTGGGGAACCGGAGGGGTTCTGACATTGGTAGGTGTACACGAATGGGATGCACCAGCTGAGGGCTGACGATTGGAGCAGGGATTGCTAGACCGAACAAGCCCAGAGTTGGCATTGGAAGGCAAGGAGGTGGCCCTGGTACTTGGCCAGTGATGTGGGCAGTAGTGTACCAGGCATGGTACTTGCTGATAAAAGCCTGCATGGGATCAATGGTCATCCTTGCAAGGCGAGCAGTGGTTTGTTCAGCAACTGGGGAAAGGCGAGATTGTGGCAGGGGTACTGCCCTTGGCGAGGTGGCGACTTGGGAAGCATTCATTCGTTCGAGGTGGATGGGAGTGGAGCCATTGCTATGAACGGTGGGGGTTGGTTCTTGCCATTGAGAGGCGGCAACGCTTTCCACAGCTGGGTATGGTGGGATCGGGTATGACATGAGGGGAATGTGTGGTATGACGAGGAGTGCTCGTGTACAGAATGTGACAGATAGTGAAAGAGGGGGCATGGTGCTCAACTACTAGAGAGCAGGGCTCAATCTTTCATTGGCTGAAAGCAGGAAGAGGGTACTAGAGGGGAGAGAAGGGGGTAGAGTTGGTGTTGGGCACATTGTGTGGGAGGGCGAGTGTCAAAGTGAACACCTCTTAAAAGGTGGATGTCGTGATGTTACAGGTAATCATGTGAACCTGGAGGGATCGACCTGGCCCCTCTCCAGTGACAATTGATAACCTGCAATGTCAAACGGGGGCTAGTGCACTATGCCAAAGCAACGTTATCCTTATTTATAACACCGGACGAGGGTATATGCAACGGTGGGCTGGGTCATTTTCCCAGGTGTGTATCGTACACCAACGGATTTCCTTTAACCCTAGGATCCAGGCATGAAGCTAGATGGAGTGGGGGATGTAGCGCAAAGTGTGCTGGTTACAGAAGGGATAGAGTGGACGGCAAATTAGAGGGAGTGGCCAATGGCCAGATGTACTATGATGAGTGGGATGGCAACCAAGAGGGCGAGGACATTGAAGGTGATGAGGATTGTTATGTAGGTGATTTGCCACACTACACAACAGTTTCGGTGGTGATAGGACGGGATGGTGGCAGAGAACAGTGTGCTACAAAGTGTAGATACACAGGCAGAGGTTCAGTGGAAAGGGAGAGTTGTAGTAATATGTCAGGAACATCAACCGACCGGGCTCCAGGGAATCTCGATAATTGATGAGAGGAATGAAAATTACTGCAACTGGGTTGCCACGGTTATGTACATGGGTATATATACTAAATACTACGGTGCACGGACCAGGTACTGTGATTCAAGGATCAGGTACAGGAATGCTACAGAACGTTCTATAGGGTTCTATTATATAGCATGACGTCAGGAGAAGAAAACATAACATAGGGTAACTGCAAGTCCCCATGAACCACAACCTGGAGCATGAACCATACCAATTGGAAGGTGAGGATTACTTGTCCAGCCAATCTGACTCGCTCTTGTCTCTGATATCTTGGACTGTAATGAGTGGGTTCATGATCTTCCTTTGCTCACAAAGCCTTAAAAAGCCATTGGAATTGATGTTTGCAAATTGCCTTGCTCGTCCCGATACCCATCTTGGCAAAGAGGCTGTGTGTTATCGACCATTCATATCCTTTCCCTGACATGATTCTGAGATTTGTCAGATGCTTCAGATGGCTGTAATTATGGTCAAAGTGAATGTACTACGAAATTTTTTCGTCTTTTGATAAGCATTCCACCACTCCTGACTAGTGTGCCTAATCATCACCTCTGAGGCGAAAAAGGACCCTAGCACACATAGAACCTTAACCAGAGGGTCACTTCCTGCTCATCCTGAGGAACATTGAAATGGATTGTGCATCATGAATTTTACAAGATGCTAATTTTGACTAATTTTGACTAATTTCACTAATCTGACCAAAATTAGTTGAAATTAGTTGAAATTAGCATCTTGTAAAATTCCTGATGTGTGCCATACACAAATCAAAAAGGTCAATGCACAGCTGCCCAAAATACTCCACATGCTCCACATTGTCCCATCTGGCAGTGAGCAACTGTCAGAGCTTGTCAAATTAGTGGAAGTTCCATAGATGAGCTGGGGAAGATAGAGAAGAGGAAAAAGGAGGTGAGTCATAGCAAGACAAAGGTCAGTGAGAAGTGCAGGGTAAGAGGGACCCACCTGAACATTGTGCTTGCTCTTTTTCTGGGTATGACCTGCAGGCTGTTATGGTGCATGGACATGTGATCTGAGTTTCCAATTGTTGTGGTTCATAAATCTCAACATGAATGTCCACCTGGGTTTTCCTTGATGCAAAATGATGATAATGCAATATATAATATGCCCAAAAGTAGAGCCATCAAGGTTGTAGTGGGTGGAGTTAAGTTCAAACAAACAAACATCCAACAATTGTTTGGTGGTACATACCATAACTGTGTAATGTCTTGATGAACATTGAGGAAAACCATCATGTACTGGGTATCAAGTACTGGTACAGGTTACCAAAAAACACTGACCCTGTGCATCCTCTTGCACCACTGTTACATGCTCCTGCACACTTCACAGTCAGATAGCCAGCACAAGTCAGATTCTCCTAAGGATGTTTGGAAGGAAGTCCATTTGATTTGCATCATGTAGTCTCTTTGTTTCCTGGTTTGCATGTGCATAGGTCTGGAATTTAGGTCCACCTGATGGCAACCATACATACATATCTCCCTTGCCACTTGTGTTTTTGCATGGCTTGGTTCCATTGGTATCATAAGGTTTCAACTATATCGTGACATGAGCCTAATATGCAGTTCAAAGTTTGTTATGCATTGTAGGAGAATCAAATTCAGCACAAGAGTCCAAACTTGTGGCTTGGATTTCTGCCATCCAACAGAATGATGTTGGAGATCATCCCATTAGCTAGTACATACTTGGACAATTCTCGTACTTACATTAGATTACTATATTTGGACAGCAGTGTCCATTAGCATGTGCTCCGCTTGCCATGCTCTCTCTAGTCTTGTACAATGTCGACTGGAAGTAAGCACCTACTGTACACTACGTATAACTACCTACTTATGTACCACAGTTCTCACAGACTTGTGTTACAGGTAAATAGCAATATAGTCTCATACAACATCAACTGGAGTCCTCACGGACTCATGTTACAGAATGACCATTCCCCAACAGGTTATGAGCTCCACCTAGCATGGAAATAAACTGAGACTCACCTCTGGCCAAGGTTAACTCGTTGCCATAAGACATCCTGACTAGAACTATGACACCAGTTGCTCCCAGAGCAACCCAGAGATTGCCTGAGCCATGTTAACAGATCCATTGTGCAGATGCACAAGTGGAATACTGCTCAGCATGGTCGGCCACCTTTGAGCGGCCAGATTCTCTGCCATATCAGGCTCCTTGAGCCCTCCTCTGGATACTCCAAATCCAGAACTGACCCCACTCTTCGCTCTGGCCCCTGCACCTCGTGCCCTGTCGCACACATTGGAGGCTCCACCTCCATCACACAGATCGATGCCGCTCTCATCCAACATACTAGACGAGAATACAGATGATGAAAATGAAAACCACTTCACACTAAAGAAGACCATCGATGTGCAAAAATACTCACATCTATTCAAAATTAGACCACAACTCAATGGCATGAATTATGCCACATGGCTGTCCGTCCTTGAAGACGCACTTTATACAACCTCACTAAATATATACCTTAACAAGTCCTTTGGTCCTGACGACTTAGAAACCAACCACCTTGGCCACATACGCTGGCACAAGGCCAACATGTTCATCAAATCAGTCCTGATGGCATCAATGACAGAAAAAGTCCAAACACAGGTTAGCCACCTGGACACTGCTGTGAAAATATGGTCTGAAACATGCTGCCTATATGCTGGCACCACAGCAACTGACTGGATGCTCACCATTGTTGCTCTTGTCAGCACCTGCTACACAGATGGCAAAGATGTGCCAGCGCATATCACAAAGATGAAGGCCCTCTGCCACAACCTCATACTCATGCACTGCGACATCCCTGATGATTTATTTGCCTGCTTCCTTCATATATCTATGCTGCCCACATGGAACTATATATTCTTGGCCCTACCCAACTATTACTTGTCCTGTGAAGTTGAGTGTTGCATCCGCAATGAGTCCAGTGTCTGCACGAATCAAAAAACCAACAGCTCAAGTGCTTTCCAAGCCACTCAACCTGGCCAACCATATTGTGACGACTGCAAACGCTGAGGTCACTGGACCAAGGATTGCTATTCTAAGAGCTGAAAGAAAAAGTGGAAGAAGAGCAAGAAGGATAATGAGAAAGGCAATGATGAGAAGGGGAAATCAGAGGACAAGATGAAACAGTCGAAGCCGAAAGACAAGGGAAAGTCGAGCTGAAAACAGGCCAATTAGGCTGTCATTGACACAGATAGCGAGTTGGACAAAGACTGTACTGACACGAGCTTGTCTGCCCATCTAGCCACAACCTTGACCTACCAGGGCCTTGGATGGATCCTCGATAGTGGTGCAACCAACCACATATGCACGGAGCAATCCGCCTTCACCACATTCATGCCCGCAAACAAATTAATCAAGGGAATAGTTAAAGATGGACCTGAACTACAGGTTCTTGGAGTTGGAACAGTGCTCCTCAATGTCACTGTCAAAGGCCACAATGACCATGTCATCAAACTATTGGATGTAAGCTACTATCCAAATGCCTGCAATAACCTCATTTCAGAGAGTCAAATTGACCACGGGGGATGCAAGATCACCAAACATGGCGGTCACATCACCATAAAATGGTCCAATGGCAAGATCGCACTCAAAGGTCGACTACATGGAAATCTCTACAACATCCATGGCTCCATCGTCTCCCCCACACTCACTGCTCCAAGTCAGGGGGTGCCTCAGACCACTCCCTCCACTTCTTGGATTGAGGGGGTGACACTAGATTCCAATCCGAATAACTTCACTCAACCACATTTACAGGATTCCACTCCGCCCGTCATCCCTGATGACCCCAAATCCATCAATGCAGTTCAACCTGCTCAAACCTGTCTGGCCCCCGTGCCAGATACCATCCAACCACCACTTCGTCTATTGGAACATATCACCTGGCCACCATGGAAGAAAGAGGCTGCTGAGAAGCAAGCCACAAAGGAAACTGAAGCACATGCCAAACGGAAAGCCAGGAAACAGTGCATGGCTGACCTACCCACCATGCCAACCAAACAATCAATCACACAAGTTGCTTACACTGTGGTCTATGGCAAGGACACACTGCAGAACTTCCAACAAGCCACATCTGGTTCCAACTTGGACAAATGGCAGAAGACAATGCATGAAGAATTTGGCATGCTACAGAAGCACCAGAGCTGGGAACTTGTTGACTGACCCCATGACTGCAAAACCATAGGCCGTCAATGGACATATGCGACCAAACATGCCCCAAATGGCGAGAAATACTGCCGCCATCACACTCGCATGGAAAGCCTGCCCCCACGACCAAAGCCATCACATTGGAACCCAATCCCACTTCATATGCAAATGTATTGAAGACAGAACTTTCGGGATCACGCACATACCTACAGACAATATACTTACTGATGGACTCATGAAGCCACTCATGCGTGGACCACATGAAACCATGCTTGCCCATTCCTTACTAGCACTGGTCTGAGGGGGTGTGTTGGAGATCATCCCATTAGCTAGTACATACTTGGACAATTCTTGTACTTACATTAGATTACTATATTCGGACAGCAGTGTCCATTAGCATGCGCTCTGCTTGCCATGCTCTCTCTAGTCTCATACAACGTCGACTGGAGGTAAGCACCTACTGTACACTACATATAACTACCTACTCACGTACCACAGTCCTCACAGACTCGTGTTACAGAACAACCATTCCCCAACAAATGATGCTTTACTACCATCCAAGTGCATTGTACTGGTGAGGCCATAGTGCAAAGTGGCAAGTGAAGCTGAGAGTTATTGTCTTGTGGTGGTACAAGCCACTTCACCCTGAATGACCTTATGTTTTTTATTCGACTTCTGAGATAAAACAAGATGAGTCTGAACTGGATATTGAAACCTCAGCTGAAAACAGGCAAAAAAGGGCCTGGTGAGTGATTAATCCAGTTTCTCATCTCATGTAGTGCAAGCCATGAAGAGAATGACATTGTAATTCACAGGTCAGATGTGTGGAAGGCAGAATCCATCTTCCTGGGATGATTAACAACTTTCTTCTGTTGTGCATGCAGACCTGGTGACACAGAAACAGGCACAGAGTATGTACATATTTGTATCCTTCCAACTCTTCTGCTAGTGACTGAACTATCTCATGCTTAGCAGGGATCTCTTTCTATGCTTGGTAGACTGTCCAAGAAGTTACTCAATGTCTTCTTTGATGGTGATTGGAATACATGGAATATCACACTGGGTTCACTGTGTGTCATGTGGACTACATCTTATCATGTGGGACTTTGAGTTTCTGACAGTTGTCCTTGTAGGATTGATGCTCACTAGCCTTTGTGTGCTTCCTTGCTCAGCTTGCCAAATCATCCCTTTTATCATCTATATCCCTCATCTTTCGGTGATCACATACCATGTATTCACTCCTTGATAAGTACCCTAGTGCATATCTCATTGAGTCATTCTTGTCCACATGCTAGTAGTCCATTTGTCCTTGCTATGCACACCTATGATAAGCCCACCATATATCAGTCAGGCCACAGCGACACCTGCTCTCTCTTAGTACTGACATCACAAGTCGGCAATGGCATAGCATGGTCAGCTGCTTGCTTCATTATCTTCCCTAACGATCTCCACACCCACCATGCTGATCACCCAGATCCACAGAAGTTCCAAGCACAAAGTGTATTCCCAAGATCCCTTGCCAAAGAATCCACCTCTTGATGAGAAGCTTGTGTGGATGCCAGAACATGCACTCATATATGGTATGTGTACAGTACACTAGTTACCAAGTAGTTCCTCTCCACATTCTCCCTCTCTTAGTGCCCAAGACATTACCCAGAAAATTTCCAACATTCCTCGCTAAAGAAACCATGTTCCAGCAAGCCAAATTCAAGTTATGGAACCACAATACACAACCATAGCATCTGACTATCCTGTCTGTGTCATCAGTAGAGTGATGGGACAATATATACCAGTCAAATAGAGCAGATCCTTGCTGATATGATTAGTATGTTTTGTCACTTCCTCTACTATGCATCATTTGTCCATATACATGGACTGCTGTGGTTCCTTGCTCAGCCTACACCATTCAGCACTCATCCCATCCTCACACCTCAGATTGCCCTGTCAGGTTCAGGTCTGGCTCCAGGCCAGAAAGCCTTCTGTTTTCACTAGTTGGTCCTTTCCATCCTGATCTCATTCTTGCATTTTATCATCAGCCTGGAAGTTCATATACATATCAACTGAACTGCCTGATGCTGAGCAGCCCATTCTTGGTAGTAATTGACATAACTTATCATCTTGCCCATTTCCAAGTATATCCACAAACACAAGACTTGTTCCTTGGTTCGGGACCTTGGGTTCTGCTTGGGGCCAGAAAGCCTTTAATTTCTGCTCATTCTACTTGGATTCCTAGTTCAACCCAGATCCTGTACTCTTATCTTGTCATTGACTTGGAAGGTAGTGTATGCATAGCTTGGACTGCCTGGTGCCAAAGATCTGTAGTAGTTAGCATGACTCATCGTCTCACCATCATTGAAGTCATCCATAAACTCATTGCTTTCTGACTTAGACTGTTCTGTGGTTTCCTTGAATCAGACCTAAAGAAACAAAGACATTTGTAATCAACATTTTCCAATTGTTGCTATGTAGCTTCACTCATGCAAGTTCAGACCCAAAGCCAGTCAGGATGTGATGGCACAGCATCTATTGGACACTAGTGATTCCAGCCATTCTAGTGAGTATCTTAAGCAACTAGTATCATACAACCCCTGCATACATACATTCAAAATTCACATATTGAGAATTGCCTACCAGTACTGTGTCCAATAGCTGATGGGAAAAATGGCAAATGGCTAGCTTCTTGATTCTAGAACTGGGTGAATGGATCAGATATGTAGCATTCTGGGCCCCTGAATGAGCTAAGGATTGCACATTGTCATGTATAACAACTAGCAGTCCTAACTTTTTACCCCAATTCCACAACTACAATGCTCAGCTTACAAGAAGTAAGTGCATGTTAACTACCAGTTGTTTTCATCAATTAACACTATCCACAGATTCAGACTATTAGAATGATCATTTGCTTGCTTCTCAAGGAGCATAATATCTCCTATAGTGTCATTCCATTTGATGACAAGCTTTATCAGGAATGTATCGAGGAAGCAGTGCAATGCAGCTACCCCATAGGCAATGGCTAGTATTGTGAGGTTGGAATTGCTTGGCAGAAGTCTAAGCTAGGAACTATGAGAACCTCAGTAGATGTCAAGCTACTGATATTAAGAGTACTACCTATGAGAACTAAGGTAGATTAGTAGTAAATGCCTATGAAATAGGGCTTACCCTCAGTAGATGTCAAGCTACTGAGGAAATAAACTAGAAGCTACTTTGAAAAGTGTATGCTCTAAGCTTATGTAACATTACCATAAAAGGAAGCTAAAGTGTGCTGGTCAAGTTTACAACAGCCAGCCCTTGAGGAACTATCTGTATCATGGCATCAAATATGCATCAACAGCAGCTAGGCACAACAAGCATCATCCAGCTCAAGTATGGCTTGATAGAAAATGATGACTATGATTGAACCTAGCATGTGGCTATTGAGAGATAACAAGCTCAGTCACATGCAGGAGAATGGACTATAATATTTATCTATTGAGAGATAACAAGCTACATATGGTCAGCTTGCATAAGTAAAAGTATTGGATATACAGTGACTCCAAAAACCGTTGCAATGTTCATCTCAAATGCAAAGTATACAGTGTCCTGCTGGCATATGTGGGAATTTCGCTTATGTTTGGTGAGACTAAAGTTAGTACTTTCCAATGGCTATAGGTGGGTCCATGGATCATGTGATTTGGTTCAGGGCTGGCTGAGATATGGCTATTTCAATATGACAACACCATTGCGATGTTTTTTTCACTTTTGATTTGAGACATAAAATCTTGAGAAAATCACATGATATTGGGTTATATTTGGTCATACAAATAAAGG
>JBBPKJ010000554.1:0-21696 GCA_038089195.1 Brasilioporus rufonigricans | reverse complement strand
CTTTGAGCAGCAACCTTTCCCTTGGCTGCTGCCTTCACAAGGAGAGTGTAAAGAGTGGGACTGACAGCAAACATATGGAATTCTTGTGCATTGCATGGTCAACCACAAAAATTTCGGTGTGACAGTCACAATGTTCACATCACTCAGACGGGCTCGGGGTCCTGCCCCGGCAGTCTCCGAGGCGCGATTTTTCGAAATCGGTTTTCCGCATAGCTTTGAAAAGCGCTGTAAGAGTGAATCAAGACATTCACCATAATCGTAGTGTTATCATATAGCAGGGCCTCAGGTCCGCTTATATGGCCTGACCAACAAAGGGAGCTGAGCCTTATGGTTTGGTTCACTGAGTAAAATAGGCCGCTGCACGAGCATCGTTTTCTTGCCAATCTCACTGGCAGGCACTGCAAGCTTGAATTCAAATGCGCGTACGAGAGTGAAGATCAGAGCTTTCATTCTGTGTTCAGAGAAGAGAGGTTGAACTCAGTGTCAGATCTGCATGTACCCATAGCGTGAGTTTTGACTTACTCCACGAGATCCAATGCATGCTCTAGGGCCACTCAATAGGTGGCCCCATACGCCATGAAGAAATACGTCGTACGTGCAGTATTTCCCATACTATCCTGGGACCATGTATCAAAACTATTTTCTAGGATTACGAGGAAACTATGGTACTACTCTACGCGACGCAATTAACGCGATCGATACCGCTATTCGCCGGATCTTTACCCTCTGTCCACTTGTCCTCATCGACCTCTCCACAGGTCGACTGTGCGATGCAAATGAGAGGATTTGGATTTTCAAATCGGAAACTGCGTTCAAGAAGCTCATCTTTGAGATCACAACAGTGAGACTAGGTTACCCGCGCATCCGTCAAGCTGTCGCGGAATACTTCCAATGGGTCATGTTTTCACACACGTGGGAGGGGAAGGAACCGACATTTCAGGATGTCAGCTCGGTACATTTGGTCTGGAATCTAGATCATTCACCGCTGAACGACAAGCTTTGCCAATTCTGTACAATGGCTCGTGATGCTGGTTACCGGTGGGCGTGGTCAGATACTTGTTGCATAGACAAGAGCACGAGTGCCATTTTAAGCCAATCTCTCACTTCCATGTACAGCTGGTACGAGGAAGCAGCCGAAACTCTTGTTTATCTTGCAGATATCCTATCCTCTGCAGAACTTGGTGATCTCACGAAGAGCCGATGGATGACTCGTGCCTGGACTCTACAGGAACTTCTCGCATCGAAGGTTGTTCGGTTCTATACCCGTGAATGGAAACTATATCTTGATGACATGCATCACAACCACAAGAAATCTCCTCTTATCAGGCAGGAGCTAGCTCTGGCTATGGGAGTTGTGCCAGAGACCATCACCAGCTTCCATCCAGAGGACCTGGGAGTGCGAGAGAAACTCCGCTTAGCATCAATACGCAATGCAACTGTGGAAGAGGACATTGCCTACTCCTTGATTGGAATATTCTCGAGCGACATTGCGCCTCGCTATGGACTGGGCAAAATAGTGCTCGGCCATCTTTTGGAGAATATCATCGCTCGCACGGGAGATGTAACTGTCATCGCGTGGACCGGGAGACCATTACCATACAATTCTGCACTTCCCGACTCTCTCGCTGTCTACAGCCAGATGCCATACACCCAACTGCCTATGGAAGATAATGAACTCGATACTTGTGTGGAAACGTTACGCACTGAATTGGAAATACAGGATGCCCAAGCATTCTACTACCAAGTCATCCGACTCCCACGAGCAACTTTTTCCAATCGTTGTTTACAACTCCCGTGCATCATATTTCCCGTCATCAAAATTGGCATACAGGATACCCATGATCTTCAGGAACCCCTTTATCGCGCGAGCGCCGCATTGGTCAACAAAGTAGAGTTTAGAACTGCAGACGTGATCACGCTAGCAAGGCCACGCAAATTCGTATTTGTACATCCATGGCTCCATGATCTCCGTGATCCACACGATGAGATCGTGTTGGACGATGTGGAGTCCGACTCTGGGTCTGGGTCGTCGGACACTGGCCATAGACAGAACAATCCTTCTCCCTCTTCCTCCTTACGTTTCGAGCCTCCGGCTGTAGCGGACCACGACACTCAGGCACTGCGGCTCATTGCCCGCCTCGGGCATCCATTCAATGCACTCTTGCTCGAGCGGCAGCACAATGGCCAATACAAGCGCATCGCTACCGAGCACGAGATCATCATTCCAGGAGTCCCATACCAGACGGACCCTAAAGATTTGCGGGTGAAGGTGTTGGAGATTGCTTGAACCGGATGGAATGCGTCCACTTCTTCCCTCTGTCGCTTTTGTTTTCGATAGACGATATGTTATCTGGCCTGCTTGCTGCTATCATGCCACCTCCTCAATTCTTTTCCGCTTGTTCTCTCCTCTGTTGTCCGGCATTCTTCATATCTACTACGACACCTATCCTTTCCGTCACGTACGTCCATGGGACGCTTGCATGCTGTCCGATACTGTCACAGCATATCACACTGTTGGATTCAGACTCTGTCCAGCCGTAATTGTCCAACTCGACAAGGACTGCAAGTGTATGTATACTACTCATTGTATCTAATTAAAGGCATTGGCCCGTGACTGTAAAACCTATTTTCGTAATGATCGAGATCTGAATGAGACAGCGAGCTGGCAATTAAGGGAGTGTTATCAGGCATGGATAGACTTGGAAGTATAAGGAATGTGAGTATGCGACATCGTGACGGGACGGTTCATGGACAGCAAGGTAAAATCCTGGTTTACTGAATTCTGAATGATCGAGGCTCTTGGTGAAGTGAATTCATTAGCTGAAAGTGGATATGCGAGCACTGATGGGATGGCTGAAGAGGGACCAGCCATCATGCTTGTGGTGGAAACACGTTTTCGTGAGCTGCCAAAGAGTCCACTGAACCGCGGCTCGTTTGCGCGAGTGGGATTGTCAGCAAGGTGGTCCTCCGTCCGGGCCTCATATTCTGGGTCCGTGGTAGAAGCTCGCTGCCCTCGATGACCTGCCATTGCCAGCAACTCAGGCTGCGCGCTCTGTAGTACGTGAATGTGTGTCGCGACCGCTGTGTTTTGAGGCTCCGCTTCGGCACACACTCGGCGAGTGACACTAGTGTGACAACAGCCCACTTCACAATCTCAAGAACTACACCACTATTCTCATTCGTTCAACTTGGAGCTTGTAGGTATGATACGAGAACTGTTCCGGGTAAGGTTAAAAAGTGAGAATGTTGTGTTTTTGCTGGAGTGCCGAATTGGGGGTAGGTACCGAACGGGGGGTAGTACCCCTATCAGATACGCTCTCTGATACTGTAACAAATACCACACTGCTTTTCACATCCAATTACTATACACGTCATGCTTGATGTAAGAGTCAAAGAGCTCGTACAGAATGTTCAACGATGACCTCAACATAAACCATATAAACCAGACTCGTTCGTTTGTCAGTATGTCGAATCCCAAGTTTCAACCGACGAGCATGCATTTTGTTACCGAAAGGTGGTCAAGTACTCATCAAGACCTCACGTCTGCCTATACGACTTGACCAACAACGGGAGCTGAGCCTTGCGGCTTGGATCGCTGAGCAAGACGGGACACTGGACGATGATCGACTTTCTGCCGATCTCGCTGGCAGGCACGGCAAGCTCGAATTCGAACGCGCGTACGAGCGTAAAGAGGATGGCTTTCATTCTAGAGACCGTTTTCCAAGACCGCGTTCAGCGCCAAGTCGACAGCACATAAAGACAGAAACGGACGTACTCGACGAGGGAGAACCGGTACCCGATGCATGCTCTGGGCCCACCGAGGAAGGACATTAGGTGGCCCCATACACCTGGAATCTGCGAGACTGCCTCTGGGATGTTTTGCCACCGTTCTGGTCTATGATCGGCGATCCGACAGTGAGAAAACGAGGAAAGCCACCAAAAGGAAGGCGACGCACTTGAACTCGTGGGCATCAGGTCCCCACAACTCTTGCGACCGATTCATGGCCACGATGGAGATGACGATTGAATCGCCTTCTTGAACGCTGTTTTGGAGCATGAGAACGCATGTATTGAATGCTTGCTCGAAGACACAGGCGCACCTGATAGAGTCGCGAATGGCACCGTGTTTATCCATGTATGGCTGCTTGACGGGCAACACGTCGTCTTTCATTGCGATCCGCTCGGTGGTTGGAATGGGCGAATGCAAGCGGAGGGTCTCCCTTACGACCGCATCTAGGTATGGAAGCGCCGTGAGCTCGTCCATGGACGGAGTTTCCGTGTCCACCGAGAGAAGTTCTTCCCGAAGCTTCTGCTGAACTTCGGGTGTAGTCGTCATCGCGTAGAGTGCCCAGGTAACGGCCGTGCTATTTCACCGTCATCGAGTTCCGAAATCCTTGAGGAAAACGTGGGCACCATACCTCGTGGTTTCATGGCCAGCAAGCAAGAACGTAGGAACTTCTAAGGAGGGACGTGTCGGGCTCGATACACAGACAATAGATATTGTGGAACGCACGAGCCAACACAGCTTCGTCAGGCAACCTCTGATTCTCGGGGATATCTGTCGCCATGTTCGCCTTGACTAGCAGTGATAATAAATCTCTGCCGCCCAACCTGTTCTTTTCTATCTCGCCCTTTTCTGTCGCGAGAGCGAGAGCGGCTGCTTTTGCGCCAGAGAGCAGTTCATTTCCGATACGTGCTATCGTACGTTGTGCAGCCTCGATCTTGCGTGAACGATCGGTAGGCTGTCACACAGAAAATTAGCGCCGACTCGTAGTAACTCGGAAACGGAATGTTTATGGTACTGACAAGGAGACGCAAAGGTGGAAGCAAGGCTTGTAATACATGGATGATACTCAGTTTCCGAGCCGCCGCTACCATAGATGTGAATGCTTCGTGCAGTTCGTTTGGTTTCTCGCCTGCGCTGAGGGCATCGAAGTTGTAGTTGAAACCTAAATAAGCAAGATGAGTGGCATATGTCTGGCGGTGAGTCGGGTGACGAGTGTCAATTAACCCACCTGCAAGACCGATGATGTCGAGGGTCGTTCTACTCAGCCATAGCATGATGTCGATACGGGCACCGGTAGTAGTTCCGGCGGGATCCTTGGCAATCTCCGACGACAAGATATCGCGAAGCTGCGTTGGATGGTATAAGTGGTCTGCGTGGAACATAATTCGAGGGTACATACTTGGACCGCTTTTGCGACAAAGACGCCTGTGAGCGCCCGAATGTGTGCCGGACCAAACGCAGGGTTCTGATTGCCTGTTTAATCACACGAGCGACGTATATGTGCGCGGATTCTAATCACCATGATGTGTCTCTGTTGGCGCAAGAAATTCATGAGCATCCACCCCGACAAATGAGGAAACGAACGCGAACCTGCTGGCGATGCTCGGCACCTTCGACGACAAGCACACCTAAATTTGTTAGTTGATGTGTGTGTCCAGATGCTACACGAGAAGATAACCAACCTTTCCCGAGAAGGTGGGATAAGGTGTACTCTACGTGGGCGGACTTTTGGTAGTCGCCGGTGTGAGTGAGAACATGGCCGATGGCTTGCGTGTCCATAGTGAATAGTCGATAGGTCTGGAAAACCACCACGTTCAGTATCACGGATGAGTATCGAACAGGTCAGCATACATGGAGCAAACCCTTGTATGTCAGTGTGCTTCCATACCGTTTCACCCATTCTTCATGGATCACGGAGTTCTCCTGAAAGAAAGAAAGCGAGAACAGTACGATTAGTTGCATCGACACCATGCAGGCCCCAACAGAGAAACGACATACAGCCTCTAAAATGTCTCGCAGATTGCCATAAATCCAGCTTGTGGCCTTGGGACCGCGCAGGTGGCATATGGGAGACGTCCATTGTCGATACAAGAACTGGAAGAACTGGAAAAATACCGAGGTGAACCCTACGAGCAATACTGTTGCGACTGCAGTCATGACGTCAGAGCCAAGGCCAAGTTTGGTGGTACTGTTAGCGGTTCAACCACCACATTGGCAACTTGACCCCTAATTGCCTTTATTGCTAGCCGTTCACGCTCAATCACATCTCTCAGATGGCCAAGTCATCAAACGATGTCGTTACAGTGATATGGCACACACAGTGAATGTCTCGCAATTTGGTACATACCAAGAATTAGACTCCAAAGGGTGCAAGAGTCCTAACCTGGGTTGGCAAAGAGGTGAAAACGAGCAATGCGTCTCGCTGCGCCAACGCTAATGAAACGCAGAGCAAGACGATATGCATGACCGCCTTCGACCAGACAGGCACCGTCATTGGCTGCAGACGCTGCCCGATCACGCCAGCGGTGCATGACGCGGTTCTTGCTTGACGCTGCGCATTTCCAGAAAACGTGCGGGGCGAGCAAGTTATCGATTTCAACGAAATCTTTTCTCACATGTCGCATGGCATGATAGTTCGAGTGAGGGCGAGGCGATTTCGCCGCACCGCCTTTGGTCAAGGCGTGGGGACTGGACGCTTCACCGCCGCAGACTCTCCGTAAGCATCATCGTGTGCGTCAACAGCCCGTTTTGCGGCAGGCTGATCGATGGGTTCATCAGAAGTAGATCATGCTAACGCGTACTACCCTGCTAGCCTGAGAGGTCTCTTGGTCATAAGCGTATAGCCTTTTGAAAGCAAAACCTCCCCAAAACACATGCTGCTCCATTAGATCGTCCAAACTCACTCGGATCTTCTTCCCCACCACATATAGTCACCTCCCCCCACGCGAATATCACCAGATCCTCGGCGTAAAAATTTTCATGCGACCGACGCTTTTTCGCGCGCATACCTCGTCTGGGTACGGCTCAGCGTCTACCTTACGACTGGCATATCACGGGGTGGTACAGCGATACTGTTTAACCAATTGCCAGAGAATGCCCCGACGCCAATGTTGCAAGGGATCGGTCTGAACGTGTGGGATTGGGACGGAGGGATGAAGATGGGTGCCATGTGCCTCGTCCCAGCCCAGTCTTTGTGGTGAATTCGGTAAACTAAATGAGACGGCCGATACACGAAGCATGCTGCGCTGGATAGTAAAGGAAATGAGACCAGAAACCAAGTCCTTTCATATGATGGAACGGTCAGCAGGCGACACCTAGTTATATATATGAAATGTGAGAGGGCACACGATTCGGCGTGGGGGTGTTGAACTGGGGTATGTAGTCCGGACGTACAAACGTCGCTTGTTGAATTCCTGGCTGACATGGCGGCCGTCGGGCGACTAGAATAGGCTAGCCAGTGCACACTAGACTTCTGGCGCGTGGATGCTCGTGTTGGAAGCAGCGACATTCGCCAGACTCGAAGATGTAAAGTGCCCGAGGGATGGCCAGATGACCTCCATGCGTGCGTGATCTGAGACGGGTTGCCGGGATGGCTGACAACCTCGAGACGCGTGTTCTCGTATCGGACCAGTATGCATGGCACAGTTCCTGTCGAGGGTCACGCGCCGATTTCGGTCTCCGATCAATATCATCCTCTTCCATCCAGAGCGAGTCCAGAGCCAGGAGAGATGTCCAGAGCGGTAAACCCGTGTTGCGTCACGTCCATTCAATCATCTGACCCAAGTTCTACACACTCTAGCCCGTAAGTTGATACCCTGTTTGTTTTGCACGAGCGACCGTCGTTGATATCTTGGTCTCTGCCATCTCATGGGCCATATCGTCCCATTGCATCCCATCTGTGCCGTGAGTGGTTGTTGGCCTAGTAATCTCACAGCTCACAGATCGTATCGTAATTGTTATCTCCTCTCCAGGCCGTGAGCGATCTCTTACTGTCTCACAGCATACATTGTACTCATTGGATTCCATCTAGCGTGTGAGTGATCGTCTCTCTACGACATCAAAGTCGTCTCATGACCATGTCGTGCTTGTCGCGTTCACCAGGCCGTGAGCGACCTTCAACTTTATGCCATCTCTCTCTGACCGTATCGCGTCTGTCGCATTCTGTTTAGTTTGTGAGTTGATCCAGTCGACTCACGGCGATCTCACCCATCGTGCCGCTCCTGTCACATGCCATCTAGGCCGTAAGTGGTGGTACCGCATTCACCCCCGCCCCATACATCTTATCGTCCTCGTCGTGTACCAGGAAAATCAGACGCTGGCCTCTGGTGTTGGCGCTTTTGAACAGTGGATGTTCGAAAATTCCGTTGCTGTAGATACACCTATCTTGTCCAGTGACTCGTCGATTTCATCAGGTGACGTCCATCACGTGCTTGCTCATAACGCACTCCTGTGGACACGTTCGGAAAACTGGAACTCTGCGTTTTCGGATGCCGAAAAGGTGACTTCAAATTTTCTCATTTGTATCTTACGTTCCCTCATCTACGTGTCAAGTCTATCGACAGTCGACCATCTTCCATGGGCTATATTACCAAGGCACTCGCCCTAGTCGGTAAGGGCGAACCGGATCAAGCATTACAGGCATTCAACCTCACTTTCTTACACGGTGATCCGAGTGAGACTGGCTTGATGCTACTCATCAAGGTTTGTGGTCCATACTAACAATAGACTTTTGACACGACCGATATTTCCATCGCCTAGGCTATTATCTTATTCATCGCCGGAAAACGCGACAACGCGATCTCACGCATTCGTGACTTGATGGCTGCCATTTCGGGGGACGACGAGATAGTGTATTGTTGTGTCCAAGTATTTAATGTCAGATCCGACTGCAACATCCTCTTGATGATTTCTTCATAGGTCCTTGGAAAAATGTACCTGATGCAAGGTGACTCTGGTCGTGCATTAGAATCACTTGAACGGGGTCAAAGTCTTGCACCGTCCTGCACTGGCCATCACCTGAAGAACATATCGTCTGTACGTTACATTTAGGGACACCATTAGGATACATGCTAACACTTTTTTATAAGATATTCGGGCGGACTTTCAAGATTCCACTGTGAGGTTTCATTAAATCCCCAGGAAGCTCAGTGTCTAAGAACTTCAAACCCCGCAGTGCCAACCCTCGGATTGTCATTACGCGTGCGTTGTATATTTGCCAATGTTCTCAGAGGGTCCTACAAGATATTTCGCAGGTATCCGGGGCGATCAACTAACTGTTGGCCCCGGACGCACTCCAACCAAATGTTATGTGTTAGTCCAATCTGGTAGCACAAAACGGCGGACAAAGAATAGGCCTGTAGTGGCTGGAGAAGCCATAGAGTGGGATGACCCACTTCTACTGTCAGATTTCCCTTGGTCTTATCCGCCTGTCGATGCTGATGACGTTCAGCCCACCTGAGTCGTCTGCCGTACTCCGCATCTCGATCTGTGCAGAATGGGAGCCTGTTTCAAAGGTGGAACAGACAGAAACGTTGCACACGCTGGAACTCACCATGGAAAAGCTGCTCGATGATGAATGTAGGCAATCATTTTCCGTGTAGTTTCATTGGATTTCGCATGTTTGCAGTGATCATCTTCCCCCTGAAAGGGGGCGATGCCGACGCGTATTCTTGTCCTTCCCTTCTCATCATCACAGAGCTCAGAGAATTGGATGATTTAGACGATTCTGTAAGCATTAATCACCCCTAGACTTCGGATTCTAATTCCAGCTCTGCTTTACTGGAGTATGTTAACATACTATGGTTTCCAGAATTTCATATCTCGTGAAGAATCACTCCGCCTTGCCAAGGCTGCAGAGGCAGATGGGCGTTGGGAAGGCGAGTAATATCCTCCATTGTTAAATTCCCTCGCATGTGTATTTATGCATTTCGCTAGATATGGTTGGTCATGTGAAGGATATCGCACTTCTGGACCGGGAGCTCACTCATGAAGAACGCAACCTTTTCTCGTTCGCGTACCAAAGTATTACTACTGCTCGTCGTGCAGCATGGAACACCATATCATCAACTGAGCAGGAAGAGGAGTCCAAGGGCGATGCAGCCAGTTTAACCTTGGTCAAGCGTGACAGACAAAAGCTCGAACATGAAATTGTTCACATTTGCGAGGAGGTTCTTGACATCCTGGAGGGGCACCTCATCCGTTCAGCTACGTCGACCGAATCCATCGTTTTCTATGGACAAATGCGAGTCCTTTATCACCTTAAATGGGGCGTCTGATGATTAGTGTTGCAGGGTCGGCGATTACTACCGTCACTTGTCCGACTTTCAGGTCGACGACAGACGCAAGGAAAGCATAGCGAAGTCTTTGGCAGCTTACGAGGGTGCCTCGAGCATTGCTGTTTCTGAGCTTCGAGTAACACATCCAATCCGTCTTCATCTTGCCTTAAAGTTGTGCTTGTTCTACGACGAGGTTCTGCATAGCTATGACCAAGCGAAGCGCGTGGCACAGCGAGCACTGGATGATGCTCATGCTGGACTTGACGAGCTCTCCGAAAAGGACTACAATGACTCGATGCTCGTCGTGCAACTGTTCCGCGAAAACATCGCTCACTGGAAAATGGATGGAAAAGAAAGTATGTCTCAAATCTATGTTAAGTCGGCCTGATCGGTTTACATTCATGATAGAATCGGAGGAGGGCCACAGTAAGGACGAGAAACCGGATACCATCAGGGACGTTCCAACGAAGATCGACGATGTTCCAAGCATTCAGGCTGGGTTCGACCCCGTTCAGGTGAGACAACCGTTCTAGAAGAGCAGCCGAGTTGAGGATGGCGATCAACGTGGGTGTTAATTGATACTCACCCGTTGTCCAGGGGCAATCGTCGCAGTCTGTTGTTGATTTCGATGGAACGGATGTGAAACACCCTAGACGGGAACCTCTACAGGAATTGCTCCCTCATCCCCAGGTATCATTCAGTGGTTAGCCCCGTAAATATTGCTGATGCTCTCAGCAGAATCAGGAGGGTTTCGATATCGAAGTCTTCGTCGTTGGCCGGACAGGAGTCGGCAAAAGCTCTTTGATCAATATGATCATCGGCATTCCAGATGGGTCAGACGGAGGGGCCGTGGTGTCGAATGATGTCCATCCGTGCACCACGCATGCTACGTCCTATTTAGTGTCGCTGGGCGCTGATTTGCGATGTCTGCTCTGGGACACGCGGGGCCTTGACGAAGTGGCGGGCATTCAGAGTTCGCGTATGGCCAAAATAGTGGACAGGATTCGCCAGCTACAATCCCAGCAAGCACGCGAGTTGAAAGAGACCCTCCGGGATCGCATTAAACTCGCTACGCCAATTGCTACGCCAATCCTTATGTGGTGTATTGACGCCGCAAAGATCGATATCGACGTCCATTGGCAACAATTTCGCAAGGTGTACGTGGATTATTGCGACAGAAGGGCTATACCCGTGGTTGTGGTCACTCGATGGCCTCCAATGGAAACTGGGTGGGAGAGGAGGTGTGCCGAGCAGATCCGGCGATTGGAACTCAGAGTGGACGTTTCTTGCGTAATGGTCAGGAAGTACCGAAGTCTATCCTCCCCCGAGTACATCAAAGATTCCGAGGATCTCAAAGGGCTCATCTTCAAACTTGCAGGACATAGACCGATGGCCTTGTGAAAGGGCTATCGATCTGGAACACGAGTCCATACAGTGGATGCTGTACATTCGTGATTTGATGGCTGCAGTTTCGGGGGACGACGAGATAGTGCATTGTTATGTCCAAGTATTTAATGTCAGATCCGACTGCAGCATCCTCTTGATGATTTCTTCATAGGTCCTTCATCAGGAATTTTACAAAAATCTAATTTGAGCTTATGTGAGCTCATTTTACTTGTCACAGCTCGTCGCTCGGTGATTAGTACATTAAAGTTGCCTGCATCAATTGAACAAACACAAAATGGGAGTCATTCTACCTCCCTCCGCTATGTCCTGAACATGATGAGCATTGAGTCTAGCAGGTGGCAGAACATGTTACTAATATGTACCCCAATTATGTCATCATTGGAATCCTGTGTCGTTCAGGCCGCATCATGGATTGGGTGAGAGGAATGTATCGAGGACTGCCAGTGGGTGAGCTCTAACTTTGTCCATCACGTGACCATGTTATCGAGCGAGGTGAATTCCACCCTTCCGATATTCACACGTTCACTCTTTCAATCATTCAAACATCCGCGCTCTGGACCACTGCGATGCACACAGCATGAATTGCATCGCAAAGCGGAGATAAATCGGTCCGATCTGACCAGATTATCTGGTGATCCACCCGACGACCGACGAACGACGCCACATGACGGAGTTCATCGAGAATATTTATTCGGGGCAAGTACGAGGCTGAGACCACGGTTGAATTTACTGACTTGGGTCCTTGGCGCCTTTTCGTCCACAGCACCACATATACGATTCATTTCTAATGATGCGTGGTCATGTGGTATGATATCTTCGGTCTGCCATGGCGGATGTGTATGTGTCTCGTTTCGTCTCTGTTAGGATCATTGTTAAGCAAGATCGCTTCTAGGTGGTATTTTGTGACGTCTGAAATGCTGATCAATTGCGATTTTGCATATATGGACACCGTCCATAAGGTTGCCACATGTGTACTGTGATAGCTTCAAACTTTACTGCGCCTCCAGCAATCCTTCCCGCACAACTATTGCTGCTATCCACCGACGATATGACAATCCGTAGAATACCCGCTACGTTGGACGCCCTAATCCCAGCCGGGGATGAGGGACTCTCATTCGACGGCATCGTATCAATACCAGAGATAGGTCTGGAGGAATTTGGGCGCAGACCTAGCATGGCAGGCTTGCTCGATGATGGTGTGGTGGGTCTCCAATACTCCTCTTACCTACAACGATAGTTGAAATGTTGACGGGTGGCCATGTGTTCTAGGAGTTACTTCAGTCGACAAGAGCAGCCATTTCAAGAGCAGTAGCTAGGTGGAGCGTTTCTCATTGTCGTCTGAATGGCGTGCTGACATGAGTCATGCTTAGGCCAGTTTCGAAAGAAACCCGCCGTATAGGATCTCCCCACCAGACGAATGGTCGATGGAGTGCGGCCAACTCAGGTATCGGTGCGAGCTTCGCAGCACCGCAGGTATGAACATATCAATACCGTGAGAAAATGCTGACGAAGGAGGGTCTTCAGGCTCGCGGGGAGCGCTTGCAAGGACAGGAAAATGAGGTCCAAGTTCAACCCAGTTTCGGTGCTATAGATGAATTGCCAGAAGAGACGAACGGGATCTGGTGGACCCTGTACCGAAGGAGCATAGGGAAACCCATCAACAGGAGAGTTTGCCAAGGCATGAGCAGGAGCCCGAGGATGAAGAAGTTGATACCCGACAGAGTTCACCGAGAAAGGGACGCTCGCAGGTCTCTGATGACCATCAGAAAGTGCATGGCAAGCAGAGGACGCAGATTCCAGAAAGTACCATTCGAATCGCTGATCGTGCGGGGCCAGTCCACTCCAGAGTCAGCTCCGGTGTTGAGGACTTCGTCGTCTTGCGAGAGGTGGCTGGTGGAATATGGCCTACTGAGCTTCCGGACGAAGGAGCCACGACGCAGTTGCTAACATCACTGCTCAGTGAACAACAAGCGACTCTGGCCTCTCTTGAGAAGGTGTTATTCCTTCTTGTCTCCAGTCAGTTCTATCATCTATCAACTCGTCGATGACATACACCTGACATGTTTAAATCATCCAGAGCTGGAAAACAGATCGACTCAAACAATACCCACCCCACAATGGTCTGAACAATCCATTTCCGAGCAACCACCTTTCGCGAAGTTTGCCCTCGCCGTCATATATGATATCACTTGTAGGCTATCAATTATCATCTTTAGGAAGCATGCCGATCCTGCACGTCCCATAGCCAATTTTTCTATTTCCGAAGGACTGGTGAGGGGTGCGCGCGAGTCACTCCGTGTTATATTGTCCTTCCCAGATCAGCATTATTTTCCCAGAACTCTCTACGTCCTGCGGTTTCTGACGAGGGACAGCACACTCCGACGACATTTTATCGCTCACCCTGAAGTAGTCAGCACTCTCATGCTCGCACTCGAATGGACTGCAAAGAGCCGCAATGGGTACTTGTTTCCACTGGTCATAGACAGCGTATGTTCCCTCATCAGTGGCGACGGTGTGTATGGTCAAGGCCGTCTAGTGTAGATGCTCATCCCCCGCAGATGTCCAACACACTGAAGCTATCAGTCAACTCACCACTAGCTTAGATGGAACCGGAACAGAGCACACAATGCTCTCGCTGGCATTGGAAGTGGAAGGTAATGGTGAATTACTAGCCATGTACCTCGCTGACTTCCATCATATTAGCACCTAGCCACTTGGTGGCTTCGATGAGAATGATTTCAGTTCTTGCTAGGCACCATCGAAGTGAGGGCTCTTCGATTGTGTTGTACATTTTCTCTAACTATGCAACAGATCACTGTATAGGATTGGAACCTAGAATCATCGACTTGGCCAAAAAGGGAAGAGGTTCCGTCGGTACGGCGGCTGTAGGGGCTTTGGTTGCATTGAACGTGTCGCGTGAGTCGTGGCTTTGCTAGTACATACTCCATCCGCATACGATCACGAAAAGAAGTTCCCCCCAATATCCATCTTTCCAATATTCTAGGATACCTTGATTGGATTCTCCCTCGGCTGGATGTCGAGACAGGCGGCGCCTCAACGGCCAGCAACTCGGACGCTGGTAACTTGCCATCCATACTTCAGGTTGATGGTGAGCGCTATATATCATGCATGTCGCCTTGTTGTCAACTTGTCCCAGGTTCTGGAGGCCTCGATACGGAACTCATGGACAAGGTTGTGAAGGCAATCAAGTCGTCCGATACTCACAAGCGCACTTTGGCAACCTTGACACTATTGAAGCTATGCAATTGTAAGTTCTTGAGCAGCCTTGTTCACGTTGCTACTTATAGGCAAGTTAGACTCTGTTGTTCGGGAGTATTGCTTAGAAAAAGAGGTTTTGAATACTTTCCTAGGACAGTTGGCGCAACAGGAGACCGCGCTGCTCGCAGTTTATGCGTTGAAGACATGTATGAAGCATCGTGAGTTTGCGTCCGTTGATTCGTATGTCATTCAGCTCAGCTAAGGGATGAACTAGACATGCATTCATCTGACCATTCTACCCGCGCAGCACGGCCCATAGTCATCATGTTCAACAAAGGTTGGTTTGACGACGCGGTGGGTCAAGTTGGAGGCTTCGACATCTTTCGTGAACTCGTGACATGTGGTATCCTCGAGTGAATTCTTCCTTATTCGAATCCTGTACTGACAACGTGATCGCTTCAGATCAATTACAGCGAAAAGTCATCGAGGCTAGTGTAGTAGATGCTTCGATGAAGAAGCTCGCAAGCGGCGGACGTCATGAAGTCCGGATGGGTTTGATATGTCTCGATATCCTTGGTATGTCTGTGAACAGTCTGTACCCACTAAGCCAACCCGTTTGCAGCGAAGACTGCTTCGGTGTTTTTGGATTACTATGTGGGGCAGAGTCTAGACATGCTGAAGGACAAAGACAGAAAGACTCGGAAGAAAGGCATCGCGGTCCTCTCTGCCCTACCTCAGATAGGTATGTGTTTTTTATTGCGTAACGTGTAAGTACTGACGAATCGGCCAGAGGTTGGGCAGCAAGCGATAAAGTCATACATTAACAGGATAGTGAAAATGCTTCCCCTATCCTCGACCTGGGACGGTTCACACTGCCAACTAGAACACCAAGCTGTCGACGTGGTTCTACTCCACTTGTTTAGGAGTGGTGAGTCGCGAGGAACTACTTGCATCACGCGATGACGTTTCCACTCGCTCTTAGAGACGCTGCGTAGAGAGATCGCGTAGACCCCGGAATACGACCGTTTCAAGGTTTTCCTGGCAGCCCAGCATTGGTCCCGTCGTGTCGTGTCTAGTCTAGTTCACTCGCATATGGTAGATCTGAGATTGTCGAACATTGCGCGATGGCAATGCAAACAGTATCTAATCGGACCAGTGATATATATGACATGCGAGAGGGCACACGATTCGGCGTGGGGGTGTTGAACTGGGGTATGTAGTCCCGACGTACAAACGTCGCTCGTTCAATTCCTGGCTGAAATGGCGCCGTCGTTGCAGTGACGCGGAATGGTCCGCTAAGTCAGATTTCATGGCCAATCATCGCGTCGCTGACCGGCAGTCAGTGCGGCGACTAGAATAGGCTGGCCAGTGCACACTAGACTTCTGGCGCGTAGATGCTCGTGTTGGAAGCAGCGACATTCGGCAGACTCGAAGAGACATGCAAAGCGCCCGAGGGATGGCCAGATGACCTCCATGCGTGCGTGATCTGAGACGGATGGAGTCAGAGCCGCGAGATGGCTGGATGCGTGTTCTCGTATCGGACCAGATAAGTACGAGTATGGATGGCACAGTCTGTCCAAGGTTACTTCTATAGTACGTCGCTTTTCGCAGACACTGGCAGGCAGTTCCTGTCGAGGGCCACGCGCCGATTTCGGTCTCCGATCGATATCATCCTCTTCCATCCAGAGCGAGTCCAGAGCCAGAGAGATGTCCAGAGCGGTAAACCCGTGTTGCTTCACGTCCATTCAATCATCTGACCCAAGTTCTACACACTCCAGCCCGTAAGTTGATACCCTGTTTGTTTTGCACGAGCGACAGTCGTTGACATCTTGGTCTCTGCCATCTCATGGGCCATGTCGTCCCATCGCATCCCATCTGTGCCGTGAGTGGTTGTTGGCCGAGTAATCTCACAGCTCACAGATCGTATCGTAATCGTTATCTCCTCTCCAGGCCGTGAGCGATCTCTTACTGTCTCACAGCATACATTGTACTTATTGAATTCCATCTAGCGTGTGAGTGATCGTCTCTCTACGACATCAAAGTCGTCTCATGACCATATCGTGCTTGTCGCATTCACCAGGCCGCGAGTGACCTTCAACTCTATGCCATCTCTCTCTGACCGTATCGCGTCTCCGTCTAGTTTGTGAGTGGTTGTTGATCCAGTCGACTCACGGCGATCTCACCCATCATGCCGCTCCTGTCGCATGCCATCTAGGCCGTAAGTTGTGGTATCGCATTCACGCCTGCCCCATACATCTTATCGTACTCGTCGTATACCAGGAAAATCAGAAGCTGACCTCGGGTATTGGCGCTTTTAAACAATGAATGTCCGAGAATTCCATTGCTGTAGATGCACCTATCTTGCCTAGTGACTCATCGATTTTACCGGGTGACGTCCATCACGTGCTTGCTCATAACGCACTCCTGTGGACACGTTCGGAAAACTGGAACTCTGCGTTTTCGGATGCCGAAGAGGTGACCTTAAATCCCCTCATCTGTACCTTACGTTCCCTCGTCTACGTGTCAAGTCTATCGACATTCGGCCATCTTCCATGGGCTATATTACCAAGGCACTCGCCCTGGTCGGTATGGGCGAACCGGATCAAGCATTACAGGCATTGAATTTCACTTTCTTACACGGTGATCCGAACGAGACTGGCTTGATGTTACTCGTCAAGGTTTGTGGTCCATACTAATAACAGACTTTCGACACGACCGACGTTTCCATCACCTAGGCTATTATCTTATTCGTCGCCGGAAAACGCGACAACGCGATCTCACGCATTCGTGATTTGATGGCTGCCATTTCGGGGGACGACGAGATAGTGTATTGTTGTGTCCAAGTATTTAATGTCAGATCCGACTGCAGCATCCTCTTGATGATTTCTTCATAGGTCCTTGGAAAAATGTACCTGATGCAAGGTGACTATGGTAGTGCGCTAGAATCACTTGAACGGGGTCAAAGTCTTGCACCGTCCTTCACTGGCCATCACCTGAAGACCATATCGTCTGTACGTTATATTTAGGGACACCATTAGGATACATGCTAACCCTTTTTTTTTATAAGGTATTCTGGTGGACTTTCGATGACCTCCAGGTTACGGCCCAGCTATATCGTTGTGAAGCTCTTCTTGCTGCAGGTCATACGGAGGATGCTGCGGAGGTGCTTATCCAGATGCTCGATACATTTGGAGAGGAGATGAGCGAAGGTTATAAGGATGTCCACATTATACATGTATCACGTACAAAGTTTAGATGCCTAATTGTGAAGTCAGTCACTTGTCACGTTACTTACAAAGCCACATCTGAGCTCGTTCCTTGGCATCGACTCGCCTTGTCAACTACCCGTATGATTACGCCGCAATCGTCATGACTCCCACACTGACACAACAAGTTGTAGGAAATATTAACATCTCCACGTTGCCTCTCATTTCGATCACACAACGTTAAAATCAGTGTGTCTGGACTTCCAGACCCTAATGTGCTGCTAACTCGAATACTTTCACAGCGTCCAGCTCGTCGAGATGGCTAACCTAATCCGCTCTGCAAAGTCTGGCTCGGACTGGACGACGAACGAACTCAACGCATACAACATTACGATTGTTCATCAGGACGCCGCCGCGTTTTTCGACACGCCCACTATGCCTCAGCCCTCTATAAACCCAGAAATCCTTACCGTGTCAGATCCCGCCAACGCCACTAATGACGATGCCTACGAACTTCTTTCCCATATGGACCTTGCAATGTCCCAAGCGCCAAGCGAGGAATCCGCCGTTGACGACTTCGCTGTTCTTCTCCTGCGGGCGCTCGGTTACACGGGACGAGGCAGGCATTTCAGGACAAGGAAAGATATTCCTCTCGTGATTTGCGGCGAGACGAAGCACACAAAAACCGACGTGTGCATCCTCAACGATGACGGGATTTTGCTTCTCGTTCGGGAAGACAAACGTCACATGGAAAACGTCGACCCAGAACCCCAACTCATTGCAGGAGCCATTGCTGCATTCGCTGCCAATAATATGCAGCGTCAGAACAACCTCGATCTATTCCCCTTGCCTTTCAAAGTCATGGCCGGGATTGTCCTGAAGGGCACCATGCCGAAATTCTACAAAGTTTTAGTTACGACGGAACTCGTCACTGCAATTGGAGGTGGTGCTTACCCAAATAACCCCACCATTGTCTATGCACACATCCCTAATCTCCCAAGGCCAAATCGCCGCTGGAGTGAAGGCATGAAACCGCTAGACAACAGGCACATCATATTATCCTGTTATGAAGCGTTCAAGAGATTTATCAATTAATCTGATGATCAGGCTGGCATTAATGTTGGCATGGATGGAACAACAACACGGTCTAACCATGTTTTCGCTTCTGCCTCAGGTACTGTTTGCCCAGTCCCGCCAGGTCTAATCAACACGCCACGTCATCACGCTGTTTCAACTCCTATACTTCACAATGTTTATGCTGTAGTCTTTACGCTTTCTTTACGCTATGTTTTATGATTCACTCAGTTTTGTGTAGGTTTTGTGTACGCTGTAATCGTTTTGTTCGAATTTCACATTGCCTCGTGTCTCAGCTTCAGTCACAGGTCACAGGATCCATGAATTGAATCAGATTCAACTGGCCACAGGTCACACAAAGCGGGCTGTGCCGGCGCTTAAATATTTAAATTGATTCTTAAACAACCTGGTAAACAATGTTACTGTCTTTTTCACTAAACTTGGCATTGTGAGAATTTGAGGCAAAAATATGCCTCTATCTTCTCCCCATCATAGAGCCTCAACGCCTGGCTGGAATTCAACAAAAACAACACCAATCGACCTGGAATTACTCCCCAAACATATCCTGGTTGGACCGGTAGAGAAATAAGCCCATCTCAAAAATTCGAAACTCCATCCCACCGGCATTCATTGTTCAGACATGATGCAGCCTCAAGGGTCGGTGAACATGATTGGAACCAGTCCAACTGGGATATGTTTGGGGAGTAATTCCAAGTCGATCAGTATTGTTTTTGTTGAATTCCAGCCAGACGTTGAGGCGCTATGATGGGGAGAGGATAGCAGCATATTTTTGCATCAAATTCTCACGATGCCAAGTTTAGTGAAAAAGACAGTAAATGTGATATATGCAAGATATAATTAGAGTGGGTTATGGGTGGGTATCGACATGCGAATTTTGTGAACCCAGTTAACATACTTTTCAGTTCTCAAGAACTGCATTGATGCGCTTGAAGGGCTTGGCGATGCGGCGCTCGACTCTGGGAAACATGAAGAAGCAACTGCTCACTACTCTTCTGTGCTACCTCTCAAACCTTCCGATCCAATAAATATTTTCGTGAAACGTAGCAAAGCGCGAGCCTTACAAGGGTTGTGGGAAGATGCCCTGATGGATGCGGATGAGGTGTGTGCACTACGTCATATTTGACTATAGCTCACTCACAGATCATCCCTGTATGGTCATATGTAGGCGATCAAGCTGGACGAGTCATCGTATCTTGGGTACGAAAGGAAGTGTATGGCACTTCGCGGCTTGGAAAATTATGTTGAGGCGAATAATGCCCTCCTCTACATGCTCTCGATCATCAAACAGTCCCAAGATGAAGAAACACGCAGTATGTATTTCCAACACACTCCTGGGATCGTGCACTGACCATGTTCGACAGGACTACAAGAAAACTATATCGATCCTCGCGAAGCAATCAACACTATCGACACTGCTACCCACGAGATTTTCCGTCTATGTCCGCTTGTCCTTATCGACCTCACGACAGGTCGACTATGTGATGAGCATGAGCGGATTCAGTTGTTCAAATCTGGAACACCGTTCAAGAAGCTTGTCCTGGAGATTGCATTCACAGAACTGGACCACCCGCACATCCGTCAAGCTGTCGCGAAATACCTCCAATGGGTGATGTTTTCCCACACATGGGAAGGGAGGGAACCGACGTTCCAGGACGTCAATGTGGTAGATTCAGTTTGGAATCTAGGTCAGTCGGCGCTGAACGAGAAACTCCGCCAATTTTGTACCACATCCCGCGAGGATGGCCACCGGTGGGCGTGGTCAGATACATGTTGCATAGACAAGACTACGAGCGCGGTATTGAGCCGGTCCTTGACGTCCATGTACACGTGGTACGAGGAAGCAGCCGAAACCCTCGTTTATCTCGCGGATGTTCTGTCCTCTGCAGAACCTGGAGACCTTATGAAAAGCCGATGGATGACTCGTGCTTGGACTCTGCAGGAACTTCTTGCCTCGAAGGTCATCCGGTTTTATAACCGTGAATGGAAACTATATCTCAACGACACGCATCGCAACCACAAGGAATCTCCTTTGATCAAGCGGGAACTAGTTCAGGCTTTGGGTATCTCTCCAGAGATTATTACAAGCTTCCGGCCAGAAGATCTAGGAGTGCGGGAGAAACTTCGCCTAGCATCAACCCGCAATGCAACGGTGGAGGAGGACATCGCCTACTCCTTGATTGGAGTATTCTCTAGCAATATCAGGCCTCAATACGGTCTTGGGAGAACAGCGCTTGGCGAGCTTTTAGAGAACATCGTTGATCGCACGGGAGATGTAACTGTCATCGCGTGGTCCGGGAAATCATTATCGTTCAACTCCACTCTTCCCAACTCTCTCGCTGTCTACAGCCGGACGCCATTCAATTCCCCGCCCATGGAGGTCAATGAACTCGATACCTGTGTCGAACAATTGCGTGCTGGAATAGTAACACAGGAAGAAGTCCTTCCCTTCTACAACCAAGTCATGCGGCTCCCTCGACCAACCTTCTTTAATCGTCGTCTACGACTCCCATGTATTTTGTTCTCCATCACAAGGCTCACTGTGCAAGAGTTAGGCGGCAGTCAAGGAAATCTTTATCGGGCAACTGTTTCATTACTCGGCAAGGTGGAGTTTAGGACTGTGGATACGATGCCATTGAGGAAGCCCCGGAATCTCGTCTTTGTACATCCATGGCTTCGTGATCTCCGTGATCCTCGGGATGGGCCCGAG
>JBBPKJ010000553.1:0-21713 GCA_038089195.1 Brasilioporus rufonigricans | reverse complement strand
GCATCCATCTAGTGGTAGTGGCCCACAACACGTCGTTCGTGTCTGAGTAGGTCGAGACATCCTGGTTGTCTTAGCCCACCTGCCGGAAAGATAGAACTCAGTAGCTGAAATTCGAGGGTTTGACTGAGACGGGTGGTGTTGGGTGTCCTACCGGTGTTTGTTCGCGTTACAAGTATGACTATAGTGAACAATCTCGAGAGACAGTGAAGACCAAATGGGAGTATAGTCAACTCCATCCTCCGAGGGGGTATGGGTTATGATAGAGTTGACTGTAACTGACTAGGGTATTCGGTTAGCAGATGCCGGTACTCTGGGCCAATCTAGCCTAGTTTGCAAGTTCTGCAGTGCTGGTGTAAGCTAGACTCTCGAGGATACTGTAGTAGAGAAATAGGTTAACTTTCAAGCGAGGTGACGATCGTGAGAAAAGATGAATAAGAGTGAATGATTCGAGTCGGATGCTCAACCTCAGACGCAGAGAGATGATGGGGGAAAGTCGAGCGATTAGATTAGTTCTGAGACTATTCGAGTTCCTATGTACTGTACTCGTATTTCAATTATTGCTCTCTGCTTACTGAGCACTTACTGAGTGCATCTCAGATGAGTCAAACATATGTTGGTGTATGACTCAGCATCCTCAGTTACTATATTCGGCTTGTTTACACCAACACTCCCCCTCAAGCCGAAGATAGTCCAAGGTTATTTGTATGATACTGATGTGTATCTCGAGTGAGAGCCTTTGTAAGAAGGTCTGCAGTCATTTGTTGAGTACAACAATATTCGAGATATATAACCTTTCTCCATATCTTTTGTCAGAGATGGTGATTTCAGATATTGAACTGTCTTGACTGGCTATGGTATTTTAGATTTGTTGCTATTGTGATTGCTGATTGGTTGTCACCATATATTTTTGTGGGTCCAAGTTGACTATATCTGATTTCCATATATAGGTTTCTTAACCAAATTGCATCTCATGCTACACTGGCCATAGATGTATATTTGGCCTCTACAGTAGATGTAGCAGTCTCAGCTTGTTTCTTAAAGTGCCATGTGATCACTCCCCCATTTAGTATAAATACACTGCCACTTGTTGACTTCATTTGGTTGGCACTATTAGCAAAGCTGGCATCAGCATAATCAAATAATACATTGTTGCCTCTTTTGTATGTAATACCCAAATGCTTGGTACCTTTTAGATATCTTGGTACATGCTTTGCTGCACTCCAATGTTTGAGATTGGGTTTATTATTGTACAAGCATAATAGATTGATAGCATATGCTATATCAGGACGTGTTCCCATGGCTGTGTACATGAGTGATCCTGTCAATGATGCATAGTTATTAATGTCACTAGCACTGACATCATCTGTGTGCTCATTTGGTCCTAGCTTCATTTTGGGATCCATAGCTATTGTTACAGGATTGCAGTCCTGCATACTGTACCTTTCTAGAATTGCCTCAATATACTTAGTCTGAGCAATTTTTATTGTTCCTTTTTCTCTATCTTGAGTGATCTCAAGGCCAATCAATTTGCTTGGTTTGCCCAAATTGGTTATCTCGAATAGTTCAGCTAATTGCCACTTTAAACAAGTCATCTGATTGCTTGTTTTAGTGAACAATAAGAAATCATCAACCCATATAGTGATAACTTCTAGACTGTTTTTGTTGTGTATGTAGACACACGGGTCACTCTCTAGTCATTTGAACCCAATGTCAGTTAATTTGGCATCTAGCTTTTGGTTTCATTTGTGGCCAGACTGTTTCAGTCTGTACAGTGTCTTTATTAGGCAACATAGCCAAGAGGTTTTGTCTTCATATCCTTCTGGCTGTTTCATATATATTTCCTCTTTTAGGTTGCCATTCAGGTATGCACCTTTGATATCCATTTGTTGGATCTCCAGATCTTTGCTTACTGCTAGTGCTAAGATTGCTTGAATAGACTCAAGTCTGACCACTGGCAAGAAAGTTTCATTGTAGTCCATCCTTGGAATCTGTGAAAATCCCCTGGCTATGTAGTTCACCATCTTTGTTGTATTTATGCATGAATACCCATTTATTTGATATGGATTTTCTATTTTCAGATGCATCAGGTAATGTCCAGGTATTCATCTTATTGAGTATCTCAAGTTCAGTCTTTATGCCCTTTTCCTACTCAAGCCATTCAGGGGAAGCTTTTGCTTCTCTGAGCATTTTCAGGTCCTTATTTCCCATGTTACCATTACTGAATGCAATGTACACTTGTTCTGCCAATGTTATTTTCAGCTCTTTCATCTCTGGATCATCATTGTCATCATTGTCATCTGACACCAATTCCAAATTAGGTAATTCAGTAGTCATTTCATCTGTAGTAGACTCAGTAGTAGTTTTTGGTCACATCCTTCTGTTATTTGATTCTGTATCATCACACTTTCACTTTATTTGCCTATCCTAAGCAGTATCAGGAATCGGTCTGTGTGCATCAGAATCTTGATTCTCTCTCTCCTCCCCCTCAGACTGGTGTCCTGGTGGAGTATCAGAGACATTGTGGGAATGTATGAGCAGGAAGCAATAATTACATGAAACTTTAATTGTTCACTTGTGCATATCATAGTACTTGATGGCTTTTGGACCCTCTAAGTACCCTATGAAAATATGTTTATTGGCTCTTGGTTCAAGCTTTGAGGGATTCAACTCCTCATTAAGAATCCAAACATCTCACCCATATTCTTGTATGTGTGAGATGTCCAGCTTATTTCCTGTCCATTTTTGGAAAGGTGTCATATTGGATATGGATCAGGTAAACACTCAGTTATGAATATAGATAGTGTGTTCCATGGCTTCAGGCCACAGTTTGAACAGTAATTTGTGGGCAATCATCATTGCTCAAGCCAATTCAACTACTATTCTATTCCAATATTCTGCAATCCCATTTTGTTCTGGAGTATGTGGGGCAGTAGTTTGTAGCTCAATACCTTTATTATGGCATCACATGACTAAATCACAATTGACATATTTGCATCCATTATCACCATGGATCACTTTAGGTACCTTCTGATATTGCCATTCAATATGTGCCAGGTACTGTTTCACCTTTTCTGGCACTTCATCCTTAGTTTTCATGTAGTATAGTACCACATGTTACTCATATCATCCACAAAAGATATGTAGTACTGGTATCCATGTAATGATGAAGTCCAGGCCAGTTCTCACACATCAGTATGCATGAGTTCACCAGGCATATGATGTCATTGCTTAGCTGTTTTTGGTAATGGCTCATGCATTTGTTTTGCTTGGATACATATGTCACATTTGCTAAATGGACCATCAGCTATAGACATGCCATGTACAAAAATTTTCACATGGAGTCTTTTTAGTCCACTTATCCCAAGACAGCAGTGCCACTCATCCCACATGTAAGCAGCTTTGACTTTTATGGCAATGTTGACTTTGTCCATCATGGTACACACATTTAGATAGTACAAGTTGTTTTTCAGAGTACTAGTGGCAATTGTAGTACTATTTATATCATGTATTTCAATAGTTTTATTGGTACAAATCATTTGTCCACCAACACAAGTGATTTGCCTGAGTGAGACTAAATTCTCATGCAACTTGGGTACATACAATGTGTCAACTAAATGGAGTCATGTAGTGCAATCTCTGATCTGCCTGATTAGGGTTACTGTGCCATGTCCATATGCAGCAATAGTTTGATTTCCTAGACCACATATATGTTTCATAGATATTTCCTTGTAGTCTTGGAAAGCATCTCATTGTGTGCATATATGAGTAGTCACACCAGAGTTGGCAATCCATGAGTAAGCAGAAAAATCAAGCTCTTTGGCCTCATCATTCTCATTGGTAACTCATACATCTGGATTGGTTACTCATACTTTAGTGGTAAATGCTTTGCCTAACTCTGTGTCACTTTTGTCTAATATCTCAGCTATATTTGCCCATTTTTTCCCTTTATGGTCAGGCTTTTTCCACCCTTTCACATGCTTAGAAACTTGTTCCTTGCCCTTATTGGCAGGGTTTTTCCAGCATACCTCCTCTGTATGATCAAATCTCTTGCAGTAGGCACACTTGGATTTGCTGTGGAAGTGGCAATTGGTGGTGGCATGATTAGTGTGCCCACAGATTTGGCATGGAGATTGCTTGCCCAATTTGGCAAGAGTCTGGCTCTGAGAGGTGTAAGTGAACTCTCCTACCTCATTGCCTTCTTTCCTCCTCTGGGCTTCTTTAAGCAGGAGGGAGCAGAGCTCATGTAAGGTCATGGTTTGAGCATTTTTGTTACTGTACATACCTCCTTGGTAGCCTAGATATGAGCTAGAGAACCCTTCCCAACTTGTAGGAAGTTTGGCAACAAGTAACATCTTAAACTTGATGTTGTTGACAGTGTGGCCCAAAAAGGCTAGGTGATTGCATAAGATCTTCATTTGGTTAAGATACTTGCCTATGTTCAATCCTTCTGTGGCTTGGCCACCATAAAGGGCTTGCTTAGCAGAAATGATAGACTGGGAACCATGGGGCTCATGCACTTTACACAAATTGTTCCACATCAAGGCAGACATGATACAATCAATGATATGGAGGACCTGGCTATCCTTGATTGAGGTAGAGATTATCTCCTGCACTCATAGATCTCTCTCCCTCCAATTAGCTCCAGCAATCAAATTCAGTGGAGATTTCTCAGTAGTTCCCATAACTATTTCCCATGCCCCCTGCTGCTTTAGGACTGTTGCCATTTGGATCTTTCATGTGATCCAATTATCATCAGACAACTTCTCCATCTTTGGTGTCGAGTTGGAATTGATCTGTGTGGTAGTGAAATGAAGTTCAGCATGGGAGGCCACACAGGATTTCCTGCAATGAGCATAGATATGTTTGGCAAGGTGGGTGGTTGGATAGACATGATGTTGTGATAGTGATAAGCAAGGTTTAATTAGATTAGATGCACCACACAGGGCTCATAACCTCTAAGGAGGCTACAATCGTGGGAATGGATGAATAAGACTAATTGATATGAGTCAGATGCTCAACCTCAGACACAGAGAGACAATGGGGGGGAAGTTGAGTGATTAGATTAGTTCTGAGACTACTCAAGTTCCTATGTACTGCACCTGTATTTCAATTATTGCTCTCTGTGTACTGAGCACTTACTAAGTGTATCTCAGGTGAGTCAAACATATGTTGGTGGATGACTCAGCATCCTCAGTTACTATATTCAGCTTGCTTACTTCAACAAGATTGGTGCTGTGTGCCATAACATGCAGCAGTGTCAGATCCCTCCTCTATATGTTAATTTCACTGAACAGATACTCTCCAATAGACACACCAAACTACTATTCAACAACTACACAACCAAATGGATACCAATCAACAATGGAATAGGCCAAGGTGACCCTATCTCCATGATCCCATATATCATATACAATGCTGATCTAGTTGAAGTAGCACAAGGCCCCAACCAAATGGCACTTGCATTCATTGACGATGTAGCACTCATAGGCATCAGACCATCCATCAAGGATGTCCATGCAGAATTGGAGAACATGCTCAACCAACCAAAAGGCACCTTTGAATGGTCACAGAACCATAACTTGTGATTTGAAACCACCAAATTTGCCCTATTCAACATGGAACCAAGGAAAAAAGGTGACAAAGAACAGTTAATGATCCACAAAATGACCCTACAACCAGCTAAGTCACATCACTTCCTAGGCATACTTGTTGATGACACACTCAACTGAAAAGAACATGTCTCACACACCATAGGCAAAGGCATGGCATACATGTTGCAATTATACTGCATCACAAAAGCATCCAAAGGCACCCCAATGGCATTCCTCCACTGCATGTACACTGCAATCACTCTATCCAAGATGCTATATGCAGTTGACATCTGGTTCACTCCCACATACCACATGTCAACCAATGAAACTATCAGAGGTTCAAAGCTAATCTCCCAATGGCTTGCCCAAGTTCAACAACTAGCATTACTATCCATCACAGGAGCCATGCATACCACTGCCACAGACATAAGGGAAGCCCACACAAACCTCATGCCTATTGAACTTCACATACAAAACCTCTGCAGCCAAGCAGCTGTTCACCTAGCATTAAAACCAAGCCACCACTCCATTCATGACCACATGATGCACATGGCCAAATGTGTTACAATTTTCCTCGTCCATCGCGATACTTTCATTATCTCTTTCTGTCATAACCACGCATTTCCTTTTGCCTATACTTCATATGACTCCTTCTTAGTCATATTCTATGCTGACAATGTCCTCTTAACCCCTCTCTTCTGATGGTCTTATCCTTGGACTAATCCTTCTACAACATTCTCTTATACGTTGCGTATTCTGATCTCCCCATTGTCACCAAGCCTTACCTTTGTTGGTTCAAGTCCAACGTTCTAGCTTGATTGACCTCTTTTAGTCACTTGGTCCGTGCAGTGGTTGGCTTTTGTTTGTCTTTCTTGAATCTCCGCTATAAGCTGTATTATATAAGAACCTAGAAACCCCCTCCATGTACTTTAGCTAGTTCTACGCAATCCAGCACACTACTCTGCTCACTCAGCATGATCTCTGTCCCAAATCTTGTTCTCCAGACATTGTGTCTCTTCGTGAGTACCTCCTGGTGTCCAAGAAGTTTAGTCTCGAGCATAGAAGTGCTCTCAATGTTACAAAATGATACATCAAACATCACAAATCCTCCCTGCACCATCTCACTCATGCCTTCAATATTAATCCAAAAGTTATGGAGAAAATACACCACACCTGATGAACTCCCTCAGAATGCAGCATCTGTGCCATGAAGATTGCACCCACCAGAGAAGAAGCTATAGCCATACATGATGACCATAGAAGGGGCACTAGAATATACAGCAATGGCTCAGGCCACAACAAAGAAATCAGGATGGCTGTTGTCCTCATGATAGAGGATGGCATGAAATGCAGCCTTTGATACCACCTGTTATGTTTTCTTTCCTTTACTATACTTTTTCCCTCACCTTACTGAAGTCCCCAGTTCAACTCAACTGTATAAACTTTTCTTCTTTGCCATGACTCATCCCAGATGACTCATCAGCCAATTACTCATTTACAATTACTATTCATCCACTCTGATCGCTTATTAGTCATCTTTCCTGTGCTTACCCTAAAGCACCTATTATACTATATAAACCCCCATGACCTCAGTAGTAGCTCCTCACTTTTGATCTTCCTGTTTCTCCTGTACTTCTAATCCAATCTACTTCTGCTCTCCAGTCTCATTCCACTCTTAAGAGAGTAGTCAAGGGTAATCATCCCTTTTCTTAGGATAACCACTCCACATCCTTGTTGCTACCAAAGTAGCTCCTTGCCTCTATTAGGAGGAATCCCTGTTAGGTCTCTTGACCAATCCTGACTGACTCCTGATTGACTCCTGACTGATCTTGACCGACCCCTGACCAATCCTGACTTTGTCGTTCACACCCAACAGGACTACACTAGCCTCTACCCAGGTCTAGTGTAACAAAAGATCAAGAGTCTTCCTTGGTGAGTGCCCATTGTTGGTATCTCTTACTAACCAACCCTTGAAGTCCAAGATGAGGTGCCTCTTCGTGAGTGCTTCCTTGGCAACCCCCTAGTACCATGTCTCACAGACCTGCCCTAAACCCCAACATTTGGAGCAGAAGACCACAGACACCACCTCCTGCCGAATCAAGTTCAGAACCACCTACCACTCCAGCATCCCCAGAGTCTTCCAATCTAGAATTACCAACCACCACTCATCAAGTGGCAGTGCAAACTCTTAGCCAACAACTTTCAGGACTTACCATCCCAAACTGAACTCCATTCCCAACTCCACTTACTGCCCTACCACCACCATTTGGAATCGGAAGCTATCCACCACCTTTAGTACCCCCTCCTAGCATGTCCAAACCGACCGAACTCTGTCTTGCCACACCATCATCCTACAATGGATCTTCCGAAAAAGCCCAGAGCTGGCTCACCTCTATCTCACTTTACCTCCTCATCAATGAAGATATATACAACACTGACAACAAGAAAGTAGGCTTTGCCCTCTCCTTTATGAAAGAAAAAGCTGCCACCACATGGGCTGAAAATTTCCAAAGGAAAGCATTATCTGGAACCAACCCGAGTCTTGGAACATTCCATAATTTCAAAGACCTCTTTGAAAAAACATTTAAAACCCATGACGTCATCAGCAAATCATTAAACTGGCTTCGAAACCAAAGAATTTCCATCTTCAAAGATAAAGACAGATTCACCGTATACTCCCCAACCCTTGAACAATATGCTGCTGACTTCCAACACCATGCCATACTATCTAACACCATTGAGGACCATGTCCTTATCAATGTTACAACTGTACCGGGTAGGTCACAGTCGTAGACCGGTTGGTTGGGGTCTTTATACTCTTGGTGAAGAAGGGCAGCCTAGGGCTCAATGAAGAGGCTAGGGCTTGTCGCAATGGGACAAGGAGACAGTGAAAGAGGACTGAGATTGGATGTCTAGGTGGACCGGTAGGTACAAGATGGGGAGTAGGTACATGAGAGTGCCTACTATATATATACTACTGGGAAGTGAGCACAGACCAGGTTAGGGCAGGTCAGAGATAAGTATGAGTCAGAGATAAGACGGGGATCAAGAAGATAAGAAGCAAGGAAGCGGAGAGCCGTGAGAAGATCAGAAGAGAAGCAGAGTGGAAATGAAGAACATGAGAAGAAAGCAAGGACGGGGATCAAGAAGTTTAGAAGTACAGCAGTGATTACCATGGGAAGATCAGAAGCAATAAGTGACAGTGAGAAATAAGAGACTTAGCCAAGGGTTAGCTAAGTGTGCGAGAAGACAAGAAAAAGAAAAGAATAGGGGGAGAAAAGGATAAATCATAACAATCAACTTCTTTAGTGCCGGAATCCCTACCCAACTAGCTGCCCGCATTATGGCCATGAAAAAAGTACCTACTGATGTCACCTTGTGGTACAAAAAAGCAGCCACCTTTTACTCCCAGTTTAGATGCTTTGAAGCCATCCAAATGGCCAACAAACAACCCCAACAAAACTTTTACAGACCTCCACCTGCTACTCCCTCTCAACCCAAAGATCCCAACACCATGGACATTGACGTTGTCACCATGACAAAACCTAAAAACTCACTGACAAAGAAAGGGAACATTGCAAAGCCAACAACCTTTGCTTCAAATATAGAAAAGGTGGACACTCTAGTTGCCAATGTAAAGTCCAATTTGTAAACAAACCTACACAGAAAATCCAGGCAACCCAACAACTTGTCAAAAACATGAACGAAGAAGATGTTCCCAACCTAGTAGACTTCGAAAACAACAAACCAGCAGTAGCAACAGTTACTTGGGATTTTTAGAAAAGGGACCTGACTCTACACAGCAAACCTCTAAATACATACGCCATGTAAAAGCCTCTTTCAGCAAATCAATGGTTTTTCCTCTTCAAATCATTGAACTAACACATACTTTCAAAACTGTAGAAACTAAAGTCCTCCTTGACTCTGGAGCTGACATTAATTGCATAGATTGGCAGTTTGCCCGAAAGCACAAACTCCAACTCACCCAATTAGATAATCCTATCCCCATCCAAAACGTTGATGGCTCCTCAAACAAAACTGGAGGAATATTCTTTTATTGCAGGTTATTCACCAACATCGATGGTATTACTCAAGAATTCACCTTTCATGTCATGCATTGTGGCTCCCAAAACCTTATCCTCAGCATGCCCTGGTTCAGAAAACTAACCCAACCATCAACTGGACTAACCAAACCCTCTCCATTGATGAGTCCAAGAACAAGTCAAAGGACCTCTTGTGCCAACATGAAACAAAAACCACTGAGCACAACAAGGTGCTCATTGATCTAAAGTCAATCAAGAATCGACCACCAAGACATATAATAGTCAACACCATATCAGACGGACGACTCTTCAAATTCCTCGGCTACAAGAAACCTTCTGACTTTTGTGGAAAAGCTATGAATCAAGCCAACATCTTTCGAGTCACACGATGCAGAGCCCAGTTCCTTTCCCCCCTAGCACACCAAGACTTTGTCAACAAGGTCAATATCGCTACTGAATTAAATATAGCAGCGCATTCCAACAAACCTACCCCTATCCTCCCCCCAGAATACACACAATATGCCAAAGTCTTCTTGAAAGAAGCAACTGACCAACTTCTTCCATCTAGACCCTATGACCATGAGATAAATCCTTCACCCCAAAAATAGCAAAGGTATACCTGCTCCCGGTAGAAGAACAAAAAGCCACAGAAGACTTTCTCAAGGAAAACCTCAATGCAGGAAAAATCCAACCCTCAAAATCCCCACAAGCCTCTCCCTTCTTCTTTGTTAAGAAAAAGGATGGCAAACTCTGCCCCTGCCAAGATTATCAATACATTAATGAACACACCATTCAAGATGCCTACCTGCTTCCTCTTGTCTCTGACCTCATGGACAAAGTCAAAGACACTAAGGTATTCACGAAGTTTGATGTATGATGGGGCTACAACAATGTCTGTATCAAAGACAGACACCAATGGAAAGCCGTGTTTATCACACACAAGGGGCTCTTTGAACCAATGGTAATGTTCTTTGGACTAACCAACTCCCCCCCTACATTCCAAAGTTTTATGAATGATTCCTTCTGACACTTGATTGCCAAAGGATGGCTCATTGTCTACATGGACGACCTTCTGATCTTCTCTCCAGACAATGCTACTCACATTGAACACACTAAGCGAGTCCTCCAGCAAATGGAAGAACTCAATCTCCATCTCAAACTGGAGAAATGTACTTTTGCTGCAGACCAAGTGGAATATCTGGGTATGATCCTAAAACCTGGACAACTAGCCATGGATCCAGTCAAACTTGATGGAATAGCATCCTGGCCAGCATTGACCAAGGTGAAAGAAGTTCAATCTTTCCTGGGATTCACCAACTTCTATAGAAAGTTTATCCCCAACTATTCAACAGTCGCTTGACCCCTCATTGATCTCACTAAACAATCCAATCCATGGAACTGGTCTACAACTTGTCAAAACACCTTCAATAAACTCAAACAAATGTTCTTGGCCAAACCAGTCCTTCTTCTTCCTGACCTCTTTAAACCTTTCACTATTGCTACAGATGCCTCTGCATTTGCAACTGGAACAATCCTGTTACACACCAACTGCAACAGAGACTGGCACCCTTGTTCCTATCTCTTTCAATTGTTCTCCTCCACAGAACAAAACTACAACATCTTTGATTGAGAACTACTGGCCATCATTCGAGCTCTTAAAACCTGGTGACATTATCTCCAAGGATTGGTTGCCCCTATCCAAATACTCACAGACCACAAGAACCTTACATTCTTTAAAAATCCACAGAAACTCAATAGGTGACAAGCCAAATGGCTTCTCAACCTTGCCGACTTTGATATCTGCTTGTCCCACGTTCTAGGAAAGTTCCTCACAGGACCAGATGCCCTGTCATGAAGGCCAGACCATACTTCCTCTGACCCAGATAATCTGGAAGCCACACTCCTTCCTTCCAACATCTTTGTAAATGTTATTGACACCACTCTCCACACCCACATCTCAAAGTTTTCTAAGGACAATTCTCTTGTCCTAGAAAAACTCCACCTCCAACAAGATGATATCCCAGTGGCCACATGATCCTGTATGGTGGATTTTCAACTCATAGAAGAGATCCTAACCTATAAAGGATGCATTTACGTTCCACCCAACAACAAACTCTGCCACTCCATTCTGCATCACTATCATGATCATGAGCTTGCAGGACATTCTGGCATCCTAAAGACTCGTCAACTTGTCACTGCAGACTTTTGGTGGCCCAGCCTTGCCACCTACGTCCATAACTATGTTTCTGGCTGTGCTGTTTGCCAACAACACAAGATCAACACTCACCCCACAACACCTCCTTTATCCCCAATCCCATCCTCCACTTCTTGCCCCTTCCAACAGTTATCTTGTGACCTCATCACCAACCTGCCTTCCTCCAACAGCTTTGATTCCCTATTGGTTGTGGTAGACCATGGGCTTACAAAGGGGATAATTTTGTGCCCCACTAAGAAAACCATCACTGCAGAAGGCATTGCCCACCTCTTTTTTCACAAAGTATATACCAGATTTGGTTTGTACAACAAGATCATCTCTAACAGAGGACCTTAATTTGCCTCTCAATTCGCCAAGGAACTCAGCAAAATCCTTGGCTATGATCTCTCTTTATCTACAGCCTATCACCCCCAATTGGATGGTGAAACCAAACAAGTCAATCAAGAAATTGAAACCTATCTTCAAATCTTCACAGGAAGCAAATCCACTTTCTGGTCATAAAAATCTCCCACACTGAATTTGTTCACAATTGCCATCCTCACTCTGTCACCAAACAATCTCCATTCTATCTCATGATGGAATATGAACTCCAAACCTTCCCTTTGGTTCTTTCCCCATCCAACCTCCCTTCCATCAATGCACACCTCAAAGAACTCACAGCAGCCCACTCAGAAGCCTTGGCTGCCCACAAATTGGCCAAACAGATCATGAAAACCTGTATTACAAAAAAAATACACTCCCTTCAGACAAGGACAAAAGGTATGGCTGGAAGCCCATAACCTCAAAAAAGCCATGACCAATCCAAAGTTTGCTCCAAAACGAGAGAAATCTTTTGAAGTCGTTAAGGTCCTATCTCCTATCACATTCAAACTCCACCTCCCTAAAACATGGAAGATTCATCCTGTCTTCCATGCTTCTCTCCTATTGCCCTATCACGAAAATGCCATCTATGGCCCCAACTTCCGAAAACCACCACCTGACCTTATCACAGGAGAAGAAGAATTCAAGGTGGAATGGATATTAAAACATCACAGAACTCCCACTTTCCACCTCTTCCTGATCTGATGGAAAGGGTATCCACCGGAAAATGACTCATGGGAACCAGAATGGAACTTAAAACATTCCATTGCCACTCTAAATAATTATAAAAGGCATCACCTGTCCATCTTCCCTCCTTAGAATCAAACCACTACCTTCTATAAAACAGAATGTCTAACATGTCCAACCTCTACCAGTCATCCTTCACCTCTACCATCTCCTCTATCACCGATCCTACAGAACCAACCCACATCACCAACACCCCTTCCTCCCCTATTCAACCTCCTGTCAAATCTGTAGATGTCCTGCTCCATGGTCTCCATGCCCACGATGAAGATGCTACTGAAGAATATAGTATGCTTGTACAAGACTTCATCAACAACCCTCATCTCACCATTCCCATTTCTGCCTCTTTAAACCCTTCTTCTTCCCTGTTTGCCCTGTATGGGGCCCTTTTACAGTTAGAACAACTTCATATTTTTACCCCTCAAGAAAATTCCCACACCCCAGTGGCCCTCATCTGCAATGTCCTCCTGAACGTCCATCACAATCTCACCCATTACCTCCACCAAATGGCCTATCAACTCGAGTTCGGAGAGTTCCTAAAAGACTTGGATAGATATCTCTGAGAACTTGGAACAGTCAATCATACCCCTGTCACTTTCCCTCTTAGCCCTGCTGTCCTAACAACCCCTTCTGCATCCTCATCCCCTATGGATCCAGCAGAACTACTAGCATTTGATAGAATCAATGACACCTGGACTGGCACTCAAGGCAATCGACCCCTTTTCCGTGATGACCCCATGTATAACAGCAGTCAATGCTGTTTCCAGTGTAACCACCTTGGGCACCAACAAGTCAATTACCAATGGTACCAATGCCCTATCTGTTTAAGGTTCGTGCCAGGACATAACCAAGGAACATGTGGTCTTTGCCATCCCCCTCCTTATTGTTCTCCTACCATTTCACCCTCCACCTCTAACTCCTCAGGAGCTTCTCACTCCTCCCATTTGGCCAGGATCTCTACAGGAGGAAGACCTCCTCATTGTGCCACTTGAGTACCACCACCTCACCCAGTCATACCTCAACTGCCCTCTTCTACCCCAACATTAGATAACGAAGAACAAATGGACAAAGTCAGGTATGCCAATGTCATGGGTTCACCTGAGCATTACAATTTGGACTTTTAGACCCTCATTGCTGTCTCGAGAATAGACAGGGGGTAATGTTATGTTTTCTTTCCTTTACTATACTTTTTCCCTCACTTCACTGAAGTCCCCAGTTCAACTCAACTGTATAAACTTTTCTTCTTTGCCATGACTCATCCCAGATGACTCATCAGCCAATTACTCATTCACAATTACTATTCATCTGCTCTGATCACTTATTAGTCATCTTTCCCATGCTTACCCTAAAGCACCTATTATACTATATAAACCCCTGTGACCTCAGTAGTAGCTCCTCACTTTTGATCTTCCTGTTTCTCCTGTACTTCTAATCCAATCTACTTCTGCTCTCCAGTCTCATTCCACTCTTAAGAGAGTAGTCAAGGGTAACCATTCCTTTCCTTGGTGGTAACCACTCCACATCCTTGTCACTACCAAAGTGGCTCCTTGCCTCTATTAGGAGGAACCCCTGTTAGGTCTCTTGACCAATCCTGACCGACTCCTGACCGACTCCTGACCAATCTTGACCAACCCCTGACCAATCCTGACTTTGTCATTCACACCCAACAGGACTACACTAGCCCCTACCCGGGTCTTGCATAACACCACCTAGGAACACAGGAAGAGCATATGGTCTATGAAGCAGAAGCTGTCAGCCTACTCCTAGCAGTGCACCTTCTCTGTTGGAAGGAGCAAGTCCCAACACCTGTCACACTTTACATCAACAATCAAGCAGTAATAAAAGCAGGGGACCTCTTATCACAAAACCAGGCCACTACTTACTTGACCACTTCCAATGAACATTATCACAAGCAATCCACCTACAACACATAGAACACAAGGACATCACCATATGCTGGGTGGCTAGTCATGAAGAGATAAACAGCAATAAACAAGCAGATGAAGAAGCCAAAAGGGTGGCAATGGAACCAAAAGCCACCAGCAGTATCCACCAACTCCCACAGATACTATGAACTGACTCCCTGCCTATCAGCACCTTCACAACACTGCAGAAACACTGCAACACAATAAAGGCTCTATGGACTAAACAATGGAACAAGTCACAACAGCAAGCACATGTGGGCAAGATTGACAGTAAGCTGCTATTGGGCTCATTCCTAGATCTCTCCAAATCCCTTCAACAAAACCAAGCCACTGCACTCATATGACTAAGAACAACCCACTGCCCACTCAACAAGCACCTACATTGCATACAGAAAGTTCCCTCTCTGAAATGCATGCACTGCAGAGCCACTCATGAAATGGTCTTCTACCTTATCAGTCAATGCCCCCACTATGCAGCTACCCATCACTCCCTCTGACAACAAGCTGGCAGGTGCACGACTAACCAAACATACCTGCTAATGGACAAAAAAGAGGTGCAGAACCTACTACTATTCTTACACAACATGGGACACTTCAAGGCATCCCTAGGTAACCTCTTACTGCTCATAGACCACCAAAACTAACCTTCCAATTAAACAAGCAGGCTACCACCCTTGCAACATATGAGTCCAAAATACCATAATACATCACTAAAGAAAATACAATACATCAGATTAATATCAACTACCTGCCACACAATGAAGATCAACAGCCTAGAGCTGTGGGGAAGCAACCAGACAAAGAAGATGAAACCCTTGCATCAACACTGAATGAACAACAGTGCACACAATCCCAAGAACAACTGCCACACAAAACTCCCTCCCTCAAGACAACCAGGCCAGTGCATCATTTCATTATTCTGATTCATCTCTGCTCCCTCCATTCCACATTGTACTCAACTGCTTCAGCAGTTAGGTACTAGCTTCTCCACAATACCACATAACACCCAATAGACTAGTCTATATTATACATAGTGGAGATCTGCTAATTTGGCCTAGGCATCTAAAACCACTGGTGGAAACAGCTGGGACCAAGGAGGGGCCTTATGCCACTCCTTGAGGCATTCACAAGACAGGGACATGAAGGGGCCAAGGGGCCCTTAACTCTACTCTACTTAGATAATGTTGTCCTCTCATAGGGTGTGTACCCTAATGGGACATAAATAGAACAAAAAAAAAACAAAAGTGCCATGTGCCTGCCAAAAAAAACAAACAATTGGAGGAGGTCTTCACATAGTTGTTTGTGCTGTAGTCTCCCAGGACTCATTTCTGAGTGCAAGCATTCTCCATGTTCATGCAAATCATACATAGAATTGCTACAGTGATCCACTGGAAATTGCATCAGCAAATTTTGAGTAGCTCTCAAACCTTTACCATGACAAGTTTACTAGATCAGACAGTACACATACCACCCCACTCAATTAAACTGTCTCTGAAAAAAAAACAGGCTACATCCATCATGTTGTGATACTTGTAATGACCAACTCTTAGTTTGAGACCTTATTGTGTCACCACTGTCAGTTGTGTCAGCATGAAAATGGTATATCAAGTGCTTATGTAATAATCTATGGAATTGATATGTGCTGATTAGTTGCCTTGCTCTCACTCCCATCCTCATGGAAATCATCACCACCATTGCCATCATTTTCATTATCTCTTCTGCCTTCCACCATGCTATTGAACACAGGTCTGGGTAATGGACCCTCAAGCTTCCCAAGAGTTGGTCATTTCCAATGTACTCACCATCCTTCAGCCTTCACTGAGTCTTTTTCTACCATCCATGCTGCAAGTGCCTCTTGGTGAGCATGTCATTGAGTTCTATTTCTTTCAACTTGTGATTCCTCTGCCTATTTCCAGCTTGCCATTGCTTCTGCCTGCATATCTTTCTCTTTCCTATGTTCTTCCCATGCACATTCTTCTTTGACCACTGCCTTCTCATTTTTGACAACATGGTGATAAAAATCATTGCTGGTTAGGTATTTTGGTAATCCATCCCCCATCAACTTCACTTTCTTCATCCTTCCATTCCTTTCCTTCTTCTCTTGTGCTGCAAGCTGATCTTTTATTCTATTGCAGTATAGTGACTGAAGTACCATGGCTGACTGTGCTTGGAGTAAATTGGCCTTTGTTACATCCTCATGGACATATGACTGATGGAGTGCATCCTGGTAGACTTCCTCCATTTTGCTTTCCAGCACTTGGTCTAATAGGCTGTGTCTTTGCTTGTGAGTTGGGCTCACTGAAGCCAACACAAAATCTGGAAGATTATTGTTGGATGTGACTTGGGTATCCTTGACAAGGAATGCAGCTGATCTTGTTGCCAGGGTATTGCAGGTGATCTTGGCAATTGCTTGGAATGATTGAACAGGTAGTTCAGATTCCTCAGAGAAAGTAGATAGAATATGCTACAAGGAACCTGCAATAGACCCAGATAACTGGAAAGTGCTAGCATTAAGTGATTTTCTCAATTGGTGCTGACAAATTGCCACTGAATGGCTTTGACAGGACTTGGTTGAGATATCAGCATGTGTCCATCAACAGATGTTTCCAGACTTGATGCCATCTTATCCTTTGTTACAACACTAGGATTTAGGGGCCACACTCCTGTAGTCTTGAATCCTAATTGGATTGTTTTGGAAGTAAGTGCTCAACAATGAACATGGAGATATATGGAGATAAAGTATGTTTTATTGATTTTCTGTCCTGTTTCAGCTTCAAACTTATCCCATTCTTGTGTCCAGTATTGCTTTAGGGGTCCAAATACAACAACATCAAGGCCTTGATAGATGTAGGTGGCATGAGCTGGATAACAAAGTATGTGGATATTATGTTCTCTTGTGCAATTTAAAAAGTCCTTTGTATAGTGTGAGCTGTGACCATCCACAAGAAGAAGCCTAGGACATTCATTTGCCTTTGTACATGTTTTCCTTTTAAAATCCTCAATCCACAGTCATTCAATAACTTTATCAGTCCAGCCTTTCTCTAAGTAGGCTATACTATATGTGAGTAAGTAGTTTTCTTCAACTATCTATTAGATAGATCAACTTACAAGGTGTTACAACTGGCCTGGGTAAGGTCAGATGTAGCCCTTCAGCTATCCTCTTCAGGAGTTCAGGAACAACAGTTAAGTTGTTTATTGATGTCATCTGCCCTTGATAGGGTGAAAGGGACTGAGAATTCAGGAAAGGAGCTGAGTATTCAAGAAGAGTGGAAGGGAGACTAAGCTAGAGTACATGGGCAGGTATCCAGGGTTTGTGTATGTACTGGAACAGTGCACAGACCACTATAGAGCTGGTCAAGAAGCAGGGATGAGTCAGAGATAAGATGGATCAGGAACAGAAGTGGAACAAAGGAAGCAGAAGTAAAGTGGAGATTATTGAAGCAAGGCAAGAAGTGTTCTGTGATAGAGAATCATAGGCAGAGATGATCATGAGAATAAGTGACAAGAAGACAGAGACAGAGATGAATGTGGGAAAGATAAGTAGTTAGCTGAGTGTCAGTGAATCAGAGTTAAGAAAAGACAAGACAGGGGCAAGAAAAGGATAAGTTGTAACACAAGGCTTGCAATGAGTTTCCTTGATGCCAGGATGTGTTAAATGTCTTTCCTTGTAGATGACTGCTGGTGGGATCTCATCACCATCAGTACAAATTGTAACCATTATGGTGATATTTTCATGGTTACCATCACACTGCAGATGCTGGATTTGATTCTTTGTAGCACCAATAACTTGCTGGGTTTGACCATCTCCAGGTTGAAAGCCTGTTTCATCAGCTGCCCAGATACAATCCACCTCAATCTCCTGGGTTTGAATTGTATTTCCAAGTAGATCAAGCCATGCTTTATTGGTATGTTCATTGACAGCACATCTGCAAGCTGAGTCAAGTGGCAAACTTCAGAATTGCTGCAGGTGAGTGTAATGATGTTCAATGAAGTGGTCTGTTCAGTTCTTTCCAATACCAGATTGTGGAAATTTGTCCTTCCATTGTGTATGCAAGAGAGCATCAACATGATGCTTGAGTGACTTGTGGTCAAGGGGAAATCCATGTCTGGCACAGTCAAGAGTAAATGCAACTATTTGCTCCTCTTCCTTCAAAGTAAACCATCCATTTTGTTCCAAGTTGGCTTGTTGACAGCTTTGACCACCATCAAGTCTTCTTTGTATAGTATTGTAACTGACAGTCACCTGGCTATACCCTATCTTCTGCTGCCATTCTGCTTCAACTGTTCAGCAAATATCTCACCAACTTTGTCTTTCTTTTTTTGGTTTTTGGTTTTCCTCCTGGACAATTCTGATTGCTTTGGCAATTGCTTCCTCTTGTTTTTTGTAGTCAATCCCCTTTTTCTTGGAGTTTGAATGTGCACAGCCAACCATAGGAACATTAAAGAATAATAGACTGAGGTGTTCTGTATTGAAAAGGTACTACTTATATATGATAAGTTGCTATTGTATCAAGAAAAGGGGATAAGGATCTTGGACAAGATCTGTGCTAGCAATCAACACAGGTATATTAAAAAATGAAAGTATGCAATACAAATGAAAAAGTGTCCATACAGTGCACAATGTGTGAGATATGGAGTGCATTGGTTCATGTACACACTGGTGACTGCTCAGGCCAGTCATGGCTGTGGCTGCACATGTGCTTGCTAATCTAACACTCAGAAGCTGTTCTACCACTTTAATAAAAAGATATTTGTTAGTGATAAAATAAGATGACTAAGATAAACATTATTAGAACATGCTTTCCCAGCATGTTGCTGGCAAGAACACTCCCTCTATTAGAAATGTATTGCTGCCTCAAAAACATTGTTAACAGTCACATGCAGTTGAATTTTAGGCTTTTGTACTTGAGTTGGCTTGTCATGCTTGGTATGAGTATATTCATCACAAAAACCTCCACAAAACATGCAACAGCACTATGGATAGACCAAAAATTTGATATACATATAGAGTTACAGTATGTCATGGGTAGAAACATAATTTCTGATGATAAGTAGCATGGTTCCAATGTGAATTGTGTGTGTTGTATGTGGTTGGCACAGTTGCCGGTGCTGACACAACTACCAGTGGATCACTGTAGACATTTGCTGCAGAGAATGCTGACGGGACTAGACTTACTTGAGTGGACATGGATTGTATTCTTATACAGTTTGTTTCATGTAACAATGTGAGGGATGGATTGAACAAGTCCCACTCCAGTTCATATTTTTAAAAAGTTATGGCATGAGTTGCCTGAGAACCCATGACAAGTTGGTATTCAATTGGTTCATTGATAAAGCATGTCTCACCATGTCTCCATGTCACTTGAATCAACTTGCACTTCAGTGGTGGTGGTCCTTGGTCCCTGACCCATACATTATTAGGTAACCTGAAAGTGGAACATGTGTTCTGGGAATTCCAGAATGGACTCAACATTTTCTAATTTGAAATCTTGGACAGACTGCAGGAGTCAGTTGATCACTACCAGCAGCTCCATCAAGATGCTGCAGAGAAAGCCACTGTGATCCTTTCCATCATACCTTAATGTAGTGGTCTAGCTTCACTGCTTGCCATACCATGTGGTGTGCACCACTGAAAGTCATTGGCAGAAGTCTTGATGGCTGGGTCTCCAACTTTGTTGAGGGTCATTGGCCGAGTGGAAAAGTTTTGTCACTGTTTGGAAGAAGCCGTTTCTGAACCATTTGATTGCCAAAATATGAGAGCACAGTGGCTGTATGATAATCTGGTGGTTCAGTCAGAATCTGGCTCTGCCAATGTCATGTCTGAGGGCAAGTACTTTGTGCCAGGGTGCTTTCACCACACTCAGAGCTGGTAACATTGGAATTTCTTTCAAATGGACCGCACCCTCCTGTTTGTGGTCATTAAGTTGGGACCTTGCTGGTTATTAAATCCGAGTCATCCTGCCAAGCTCAGCATGATCAACATTATCATAGCTATTACCTGCTGGAAAGGTGTGCACTTTTTTACTTTCACGCTTCAACCTACATCTTAACGCTGCCAGTGATCACCCTTCAGTGGTTAATTTACCCTATATACAGGTGAGACTGCAACTTCCCCAACTCCCATCCCCTTCATACCTTTACTGGCACTCCTATGTTCCATGCAGTGTAAATGTCGGGAATATTTGAACATCTTCAACAAAAATTGCAGTCTGTGTTTGTTGGCCAAGTCATATCTGACTCGGGGACAATACTCTGTACGATGTGTGCTGCACTAGACTTCAAGGAAATATTACTTGGTGGCCTTCCTGAGTCAAAGATGGTCTCCATGGGGACCTTGAAGGAAATGTGCACTCAATCGAATAGGGGCGCGCGACTAGTACGAACACCTAGGTACAAGTAAGTATCAAGTAGGTAATGTAAAGGGTAGTAACTCACCTCAGTCGTGCGCATGATGCAACGAACTGAGGTGTTCGAGTACGAACGGTATGTCCTATATACGAAAGAGAAACTGTACTAGCTAAAAGGGAATATCAGGAGCTCTACGAGCTCTGAGTATGCGAGACACAGGTATACAAGAAATAGTCAGTACACGGTAGATACAATGGAACTGTCCATACGGTGTGCGATATGTGGGGAATGGAGCGCGTTGGCTCACGCACGCACCGGTGATCACTCAGGCCGGTCATGGCTGTGGCTGCGTGCGCGCTTGCTAATTCAACAGACCTTTCTTGACATAACCAGGAAGAGTGGTCGCTGTGCATTTTGTTGCCTCCTCACAGACCTCATTTGGTGTCGATGGCATTGTCGGAATTGGCAAGCGCACGCACAGCCACGA
>JBBPKJ010000552.1:0-21722 GCA_038089195.1 Brasilioporus rufonigricans | reverse complement strand
GCATAGACCCTATCCCCCTCTTTGGGATAGACATCCCATCGTCTGGTCAGAGAGTCAGGTTTGGTACCTAAGTGTCCAGGACAGAAGCAGACAACCATATTGAACTGCGAAAGGAACTCCAACCAATGGGCTTGTCTGCAGGTCAGGAGTTTAGTGGTCGAGAAGTATTCCAGGTTCTTATGGTCAGTGACAATGTCAATAGGTGTACCAGAACCTTCAAGGTAGTGCTGCCAAGTCTGGAAGGACTCATGAATGGCTAGCAGCTCCTTATCATGGGTGTTATAATTGAGTTCTGGGGCTGTAAGAGTGTGGGAATAAAGGCAACAGGCAGGACTTCCTCATCTGGGAACCGGAGAGAAAGAATACCAGCAATTGCATAATTGGAGGCATTAGTCTCAATGATTAGTGGGGCATCAGAAATCCAATGGGTGAGGATCAGAGCAGAGGTGAATGCCTCTTTCAGGCGACGGAAGGTGGAATGGCAGGTGTCATTGAAGTCCCAGGGAATATCCTTATAGATGAGACAGGTGAGCGGGATTACGAGACTGGAATAGCCATGGATGAAATGGCAATAGAAGTTAGCGAAACCGAGGAATGATTGAATATCTCAGACTTTCCGAGGCTCTGGCCAATCAAGGATAGCCCTAACCTTGTCAGCAGACATGGTGAGCCCAGAGGGTGAAAGTTGATATCCAAGGTACTCTGTGGAGTCGGTATTGAATTCGCATTTTTCTGGTTTAGCGTAAAGGCTGTGTTTCTGGAGTCATTGGAGGACTTCATGGACATGCTCCTTATGAGATGCCTTGTCAGCAGAGAAGATTAGGATATCATCCAAATAGACGATCACAGAGATGTCGAGGAGATCAGCAAAGATAGAGTTGACAAACTGCTGGAAAGCCGCAGGTGCATTGGTCAGTCTGAATGGGATAACAAGCCACTTATATGAACCATAGTGTATTTGGAAGGAGGTTTTCCATTCATCGCCATTGGCGATATGGACCTGGTGGTATGCATGGCGGAGGTCAAGTCTGGTATAGATTTTGGCATGGCTCAGAGCATCAAGGAGATTGGATATATGGGAAAGGGGATAGCAGTCTTTCTTTGTGATTCTGTTGAGTCCTCAGTAGTCTATGCAGAGATGGAGTGAACCATCTTTCTTATGGATGAAAAGGACGGGGGCTGCATGATTCCTGATATATTAGCACATCAAACACCAAGCTGGGTGGTAATGATATGAGCTGAGTGGCCAGCATCAAGTCAAGCAAGGATAGTAGGCTTTTGATCACCTATGAGAGATTGTATGGTGATGGAAGTCAAGAATAAGGATGTTTGACACTCAGACATACTATTTACATATGTATCTTTGTTTGTGACACCAACAGAGCTAAATAAAGCTTCATTTGATAGTGATTTCAATCTCCAAATAAAAAGTGACAAAACTGGCCCAATGAGGTGTCCATTTTGTAATGGTCATATCTTGGCGGCATCCAAATGGAATCATGTGATGTAAGGGACAGAGGTGTAGCCAAGAGTCCATACTACAATACGTTCCACCAAGGCAAGGTCTAATTCATTGATATGATTGCAGTGTGCTTCATGCATTGGATTTGGATCAAACATTGGGCTGGTTTTGGGAGTCACTGTATTGAAAAGCCACTCAAGGGCTATACAGACATAGATGGCAGCATGGCTGAAGATCAAAAAGCCATATCAGGATACACTTTCCTGATCAATGGAGGAGCTGTTTCATGGGTGTTGAAAAAACAGGAGATTGTCTTCTTGTCAACGACTGAAAGCAAGTACATTACAGCAATGCATGCCACAAAAGAGGCACTGTGGCTGGATTCCCTTATCAGCGAAGTCTTCACCCCAGATGCTATGCCAACAACACTCTTCTTGAACAATCAATCTGCTATCATGCTCATGAAAGACCACTAGTACCATGCCTGTACCAAACACATAGACATTCAGTTTTATTTTATCTGCTGGGTAGTCAAAGATGGGAAAATTTGGCTTGTTTTTTGTCCTACCAATGACATGGTTGCAAATACTCTTACCAAGGCCCTCTCCTCACCCAAAGTCAAGCACTTCACTGCAGAACTCCAACCGTGCACAGCTTGAGGGGGAGTGTTAGAGTAGCAAGCACACATGCAGCCATGACTGCAACTGGCCTGACCAGTTACTGGTGCATGCATGAGCTGATGCACTACATTCCTCACATACTGTACATCATATGGACCCTCTTATTGCTTTTATTGCATACTTACTTCTACTCACATTCCTGTGTCCTGTGTATCTGGAGCTCTTTGAGCTCCTGATAGCTCCTTTTAGTTACTATTCAGTCTTATTCATATATAGCTTGTACCATTCATACTTGAACACCTCAGCTTGTTGCTTTCCATGCACAACTGAGGTGAGTTACAGACATCTACAATACTTACTCTGTGCTCACTCATACATAGTTGCTTCCTCATTAGTTGCATGCCCCTTTCCTGATCTAGTGCCCTCTTCTGTCATAGGATCCAAGTATTAAGCTAAAAAGCAATGACAACAACAGTGCTAGAACAGATAAGGAGGAGGATGAATAGGAGAAACTACTGGCCTTGGTCAACAGGGTTGTCATCAAGGAACAAAAACAACTTGGAAGAAAAAAGGAGAGGTGGAAGGATGAGGATGAGAACAGAGGTGCTAAAACATAGGATGATGAAGGAGGAAGTGAGGAATGTTGACAAGGAAAGTTCAGATCCAGATGAAAACTCCAGAGTCTGTGATGGAAGGAGAAGAACTGGACCAAATGGTCCAAAGTGAAGTCAAGGAAGGCATAGAGGAAGAGTTGAAAGTGGACTCTAGATTAGGGAAAGGAATATTGACAAAGAAAACCTGTGGGTAAAACATCAGGTTCAAAGGACATTAAAAAGGTCAAAAAGAATAATGCTGCTGCTAAGGGCAGCATGAAGTGTTGGATATTTAGCTAGTACGCTATTTTGGTAGCTTACATAAGCATACCTACATCGGACAGTAGTTAGTTTACTTCATCTTTAGTGACTTGCTGAAGACAGTACAAGTAGCTACTACACAACTAATATAAGTGACTTACTGAAGACAGTACAGATACCAGATAAAGACATAACCAATATGAAGGCTTTGTACAAGTTGGAAAAAGAAAAGATAGAAATGCGGGAGGCAAGCCAAAGTGGCAACAAACAAGAGTTCAGTGGAGAAAGGATAGAGTCTTGATTAAATGTCAGGAACACTAAACAAATTAGGCTCCAGGGAACCCAATAATGGAAGAGGTGGAATGAAATTAACCAAGACTGGGGTGACCAGTTGCTATGTACAGGCTTTATATATGTTTTACACATGTGCATGGACCAAGTATGAGTAAGCATGGAATGTTCTATGGTATTCTACAGTGATGTCACAGGAACAAAGAGAAAGTTCTCACACTCATAATACACTGCTCTTCCACTATCAACTGCTACCACTGCAGTGAACCTCTTTAATTTCCCATGAGGCAAATGTTCTGCTAACTTGACAGCTCCTTTGCAACTACAAGCCGTGCAGGTAATCACTATTCTGACAGTCAAAATGGCCCCTGTGAGGAGTGGTGCTCTGCTTCTGAGTACCATGGCTGTTCATGCAACTTCCTAAACTGCAGTGCCATGATCATATAGAGTGATTTGTGGTTGTCCTGATTGTTCAAAGTCATTTATGACTTTGACAAGGGCTGTGCAAAGGGTGGGGGAGGGTGTAAGATACCTACAAGTGGCTGATCTGATCATCATGTATTCATGCTACCTGGTTTTTCCTCTGTGTAACTATTCTGAAGGTAATCTACTTTGAGTTGGCTCCCAATAATCCAGGTCGTTGGCAGAACATGATCCTTGTACTGGTGACCTGACCTGAGGATGACTCGGAGTGGCACTGGCATTGGTGGAGATAGGATCCGTGTTGATCAGCGCCGTCATAATGTTAGATCATTTGGCACAATTGGTGTCTTTTCAGTAGGGAGCAATACTTCAGGTCCACGTCCAATGTCCATAAGTAGAATGATTATTCGATGTTGTTTGCATATTACTCTCCTTTTATAATATTTCTTGTGGTTGTCACACTTGGACAGTGGAATTAAATAAGAGACAGAATGTCTTTTGACCTTCACCCTGTGTGAAGCTGAAAGCCTCATCCCCAGCTGAGGGATGCGCTGACAAGGACTGCCGGTCTCATATCGAGGATGTGAGGTCAGTACATTAGGATACATCAAATTAGTCACCATTTTTACATGACGGTTACCCCATCTAAAGCATCATACATAAATGGACCGGTCACTAGACCACTTGGGTCAAGTAGAGATTGGTCATCATGCCACAGGTACTAGTAGTCCAGAGCCTTGAGGTAAATCCTTCTGACCACGAGCGTATACCAGTCTAAACATCTACACCAATCTGCACAACCACCCAGCACGTACAAGTACTACCCTTGCGCCTCCTGCTCCCCACCCCACTGACCAACAGAAGCCCAACAAATATGCCCACACCCAGCCACACACAGATGCCCTGCCATCTGCCTCTCCTTTGCCCTTATCCACAGCCTCTCTTCTCCCTCATTCTCTTCCTCATGCTCCCTCTGGAGTTGTCTCCACTGCCTGCTTAATGGCATGGCAAGGTTGACCATGGGTCTCTCCATATAATACTGTCTATAACAATCTTGATGTCCCCCATGGGAACATACTGAACACTGAAACAACAACGTCCGCATGGGAAGATAACTGAACAGGTCAGCGACACATGCTGGCCAGATTGGAGCACAAGCAATGCACCATATGGAACACCTCGTGACTGCTTGTTTGCACGTCGCACACACCATGTGGGTAGCTCTGACATGGGGGTTCCTTGAATGCACTGCAGCAATGGGCTTCCGACATCTTCTGCACGCAGTGTAAATAATCGTCTTGAGCTGTTTTGCAGAATTGCTGGTTGTGAGCCAGGATGAAGTGTGTACTGGAAATAAAAGGGCGTACTTGAGTAACCTTTTGTACCTGATCCACGTGGGAGTACTTGGGTAGGTAAGCTGCACACAAGTGGAGCTGATATTGTGCCAACATATCTAGCCCATGTGACTCAGGAATCATTGAACCAGATAGTTGGGCCAACTCACTGATATACGCCTTGACGAACTGGATTGTGTGGCAGAGATCCAGGTTGAGCTCATTAGAGGCCACTAAGGCAAGCATTGCACATATCTGGACACCACCCTGTCCAATCACATTCAATACCATATCACCTTGGAAGGAAGTAAGAAAGTAAGGATGAACCTCATTCACATACTTTTCCAATGCCTCCTACAGCCCATGCCAACCCACTTGCAGTACCTGGTGCTCCTCCTCCACAACCACCACTCTCTGCTGGTGACTCATCTCCACCAAACTCGCAGGGTCACTGTCCACTCCAAGATCCTTTCCCGAACCCACCATCGCTTCCTCGTTCTCCTGCTCCCAAATGACGTGGCCATCACTGTCTGGACACTACTGACTGCCAGTCTGCTCAAGCCCATCATGGGCTGGCATTGGAGAGTTCGAGCCAGTGGGTTGCCTACTGGGTGATGACTGCACAGGTGAGACCAACAGCCCAGTGGCAGCAAGCGATACCACCATTGAACTCCAGCTCCGATTCTTGAACTGTCTCACATACCCACTCAAATTTTTATGTGACCTCAACCACGATGTGCTTGCCACCATACGCCACCAGACCTCCCCCTCTGAGTTGTCACTCTGTTCATCATTGGAGTTGGATGACAACAGAGAGGGACTCGCCTCATCTTCATCGATGTGACGTTTGAATGTGCCCGATCCCGATCTAGACCCAGGCTCTGTGTCCATGGCAAGTGCCTCTTCACCATCCTCATTGTCCACCCATCATTGCTGACCCACAATGTGTGACAGTGGGCTTGGATAGGCAGGCCCCACATCTGCCCCCCCACCACTCAGACCCCTTGCCTTGGCCATTCCAGTTCTCGCCACCCCAGGCCCAGGCCCAGGAGGGACCACTTCGACATGTTCCGCCTTGCTCGCATGACTCTGGGTCTCCATGACACTCTCATTGCCTGATGAGTCTGAGTCATCAAGCACGCCCTCACCGAGGTGTCACAGACTCCTGTTGCTCACAGTTGCCACGCTCAGGCTCTCGCTTGGCATGCTCGTCACTCCACGGCTGAACACTAACAGCCAGCGTGTGTGGGTGTGCACCAGTGATGAGGTCGAGAGGAAGATCAAGGGTCTTCTCTGGGTGGCTGTAGCCGTGGTTGGTGTCATTATCGTGGTCGGAGGGAGAGGGAGCGTTGTCAGCAGAAGAGGGATGGGAATGTGGCATGGCTATGCTGATGCCAAGGATGCAGGGGTCAGATTGCGCGAGTTGGATGGCAGCTTGATAGGCAGAGATGGCTGCACGTCAGGATGGTGTCAAACATACTTAGGGTCCTCATTCAGAGCATCACCATTAACCAGTGCAGAATGGAATGTTGATGTGTGATGGTGGTGGTGACCAATGCATGATTGAGATGGTGAGTGGGGTGATCAGATGGGCTGTGTGATGGAATCGGTGGACAGCATGCAGTAGGAAGGTGGTTTGGAGGCTGGTCCTGTGCTGTGCGCATTCAAGCCCTCCATGGTGGGTAGAGCACCCAATGCTGAAGCCGAGTGAATGAGTGCATGTGGTGGTTCCACCTTGTCCAGTGCCAGTAACGAAGCGGCCACTGACTCTTGGATGATGTCTGTCAAAAGTGATCCCAGCAACATCCACACTTGGGCAGCATGTACGTTCCCAGCTTGTATAGCAACCTATGTAGAAAAAATATGAAATTGCCAATGTACCTGATAAAATCGTCAATAACAACAATGTGCGCTCACCTCTGCGTTCAAAGCACAGACTTCCTTCTGCTTTGTCACCTTATCAGGCACAACATAACCCTTGGCAAGTCTCACAAACATGTCCAACCCTGTGTTCTTGGATGGGAAGGCATGAACATACATCCCCATATTCTGTAAACAAGGGACACAGCTCTTGTCCCTCAGCACCTTGATCCTCCACCTATGTCAATGGGAACTGACACATCGTCACAAGGCACTTCCCATTTGCCTCGTTTATCAGCCATGAACACGAGCACCATGTCTGACCCATCGATAGCATTCCAAGACAATGAAACCCTCAGTACCACATTGATGGGCCAATGCAAATTCCTCAGGTCAATCTGGGCAAACATCCCAGATGTGTGCTGAAGTAGAAGTGCATGGGAATCATGAAACATGCCATCTGCATGATGGTCGAGTGTGAATTCAACACCAAAGACAAAGCATGAATCCATACTGGTCACCCCACTATCACAAGTGCTTGTGTCAACAGTCCACTTGGCAATCCATCAACGACACATGTCCCATATCTCTACTGTCTTGCCTGCCAGGCCAGGATTGTTGTCTATATCTTTCAATTTGGGTGGTGGCACAGCTGATGAAAGAAAGATTGGCATAGTACCCTGTGCACGTGGACTCGCCAACAGCTCCACTCCACCCCCGCCAGTAAACTCAGCAGTGGAGATGAGTGCCAATTCACAGGGATAGTCGGACCGCCAGAGAACATGCCTGACTGGATGTGATGGGTGTAGTACGTACCTTGGCTTGTTCACAACATGCGACAAGGTGCTTGACCCTGGGAGATCCTAGACCTGTTGCATGATCAGGCATGATTGAGGTCACACACCTTGACTGTATGATCAAGCCCACCACCAATGATCCAGCTCCACTCCATGTGTGTAAGGGCATTGTCCACACCCTTGGTTGTGACAGAGGTGCTACACCAGTCCAGGGTGAGGATGGGGCCTGTATGCATAACAGGTAAGCAATCCAGCTGACCATACTGGCCTATTTGCAAGTCCCAGTGGTATATGGAACCATTGTCTAGCCTGACGATGGCTTGCAAGGGGTGCAAGACGGAGTGAAAGAAGACGAGGGACTGAACAGAAGTGGGATGATGGATCTTCATCACCGAGCGGGAAATGTCTCCCAAATCCTACATGGTGTTGGCATTGCATTGAGACAAGCGGACGAGTGGACATATCCAGATACGCATGTTGCCGTCTGCAGAGCCTGTAATGCAATAGTATGGGACCATAGACGAGCAGGACAGCTTGTGGTTCGATTGAATATGTTTCTTGGTCTTGCATTCTGCAAGGGCCACGTCAGTCGTGCACGCAGACAGTCGGCGAACATGTATAGTACTTGGTGCTGCCAAGCTTGTCCAAGTCCCACATGATGAGGTTGCCATTCTGTGCACTGGTCAGGATCTTGTTGTAATCTGGGGGCCATCTCAGTTGTCTGAGTGGGTTGAGGGGCCAGGGGACACCCACTGCCACTACACCAGGTCATGTCTGCTTACGCTTTCGATCTTGAGCCCGCTTCCATCCCAGAGGTTCTTAGAGAGCTTGATGCGATGTCCACCAGGTCCTATAGCTGTCTTTTGCTTGGTGGGTGTCGTGTTGTCTGGATTGAACAAATGAAGGACACGCAGGGCTGCTTGACACTGTCATCTGGAGAGGTCGAACAAGACAGATGAGCTGTTGGACGAACATTCCTTCCCTGCGACCACACACCTCATGCTGCCATCGCTCCTGATGACCACCGTTACCTCATCAATCATCCATCCATTATCGTATCGCTTCTCCGCACCATAATTGTGATACTGTTATTCCATTCTACACTGCAAAGTTCTTCTGTTCATCAAAAAAGTGTGGCTGAGCTATGTTGACCTTTGACTTTTGATAGGGACGAGAGATCATCTGAATGTGCTGTCCCAAACTTGGAATGAGATCCTTGGCTGTTGTGATTGAATTGCTGCAAGGCGATCGAATCGCAATCGCCATGGATATAATGAGTTTGGTGCTATCGCTTGACTTGAGCTTTCATGGGCATGTGTTAGGACCCAGCAGCTGGCGGATTGCAATGCAATCTCAAGTGCTCAGTCTGGTGGCCATCTATCAATGGTTTGACTCACCCACAGGATCGCAGGGGCCTCATAGAAGGGCTGGTCACCAGACTAAGACTGCTGTGGGATTTCTAGGATGTGATGAGGTACCAGAAAAACTTTGGTGTGTAGATTCTCAGGGTCATGTGAGAAGATTACATAAGAGCTTTTCAGTAGGGTGACAATTCAGATCTACCCCTGATGTCCATAAGTATGTCCATGACAGTCATTCAAAGCTATTCGCATCACCTTTTTTCTTAGACTATTTCATGCACCTGTTATGCCTGAATGGAAGAATTAAGAGACAGAATGTTTTTTGACTCCCTGTATCTGCTACAGTGGTAATCACAGTGCATGACACCCATTGGCAATGGCTATCAAACTCGACACTGAACATCTTCAGTCGAGGAATACATTGACAATGAACGGCGTCCAACAAGTCAGGACATATCAGAGCACACTAGCATGTCAGTCATCAATTATTTTGTTTTTTGGAAAATTGACATGACCTTGTATCGGTGGCTCGCCTCATCCAAAGGATTTCTGTAATCTCACAAGAACCTGGTCACCAGACCAATGTATTTGAGTCGATTAGAAATTAGTCATGCTGTAATTTCCTCCTAGCATACCCAGAATCTTCAAGCATATCCTCGTAACCGCCAGTGTACACCAATCTAGATGTCTACACTGATCTCCACAACCACTCATTGGTATGTACTATGCTTGCTCCCTCTCCCTGCCCTGTTGACCAACAGAAGGCAATGAATATCTCCATACCCAGCCGCACATGAATATCCTGTCATCTACTTCTCTTTCACCCTCGTGTTCCCTCTGGAGTTGTCTCCACTATGTATTCAACAGCATGGCAGAGTCGACCATGGTCCCTCCCATATAATATTGCCTATAACATTTCCTGTGCCCTATATGGAAACACACTGAACACCAAAACAACAGCACCCACACAGGAAGATGATTGGAACATGTTCGGCAACACCAACCTTCCAGATTGCAAGCCAAAACAATGCATTATATTGAACATCTCACCATTGCCACTTGCATATCGTACACACCATGTGGGTTGCTTTCAAACACATCATGGTGACATATTTGCTGCACTGTCTGGCACATGATGTAAATAACCGTCTCAACGTGTCTTGCAGAGTCACCAAAATTGAGCCAGGGTGGAGGGTGAACTGAATGGGAAAAGGATGTACATGAGTGGCATTTTGCACCTGCTCCATGTGCAGAGAGTATTTGCATTGGTAAGCTGCACATGAGTGTTACTGATATCATACCAGCATTTCTAGTACACACAGTTGTTGGACCTTAGGCAACTGACCGCTTGACATCGAAGGTGCCTCACTTGACATACGCAGTACTTACTGGTCATGGTTGAAACACACATTTCTTTAAACGATTTCTGTCTTGTGTGCAACTGACAGGATGCAACTCAGTGACATTGATCATCCAACGGACTAACATTGCCACTTTTGAAGATTATCATACATTTCATATGTAGCGGTGATGAATGCAATCTATCCATGTAAATGCTGGGGCATATATCACTGTGACAGTAGGAACAGTAGGGGATATACCATTTGAACATGCTCATCCCCAATCCAGACCCTGGTGGTTCGGTATCTATGATGAGTGCCTCTTCCACACCCTCATCCGCCCACCATTACTGACCCACAATGCACTACAGAGGGCTCAGATACATCGACCACTCTAACTCCTCGCCTTGCCTATTGAAAAAATAAATGAAGTAGTTGAATCATTTCTTAAAAATATTCACCATCCCATTTACATGCTGAGCCCAAAGGTGCAACATTGATGTGCTCCACCTTGCCTGCATGTCTCTGGCTCTCCATGATGCTTTTGTTGCTAGACAAGTCTGAGTCATCGAGTACACCCTCACCAACATGCTACAGACTTCTGTCACTTGTGCTTGCCACATTCAGTCTTTCACTCTGCATGCTTGTCATGCCACAGCTGAACACCAATGCCCAGCGTGCATGTCCATTCACTAGTGACACAGTCGAGACGAGGATCTAAGATCATCTTTGTGCAGCTGTGTTTGTGGTTGGTGTCATCATCATGTTTGGAGGGAGAGGGAGTGTTGTTGTCGGGGGGGAATTTGAACTTTAGGCTCCTGTGAACTGTGGAGTGGCTCAAGCAGAAATACTTGATTGTTAGGAAGGAGCTGGTCCAGCTTCAGAACTCTTATGGAGAGTCATCGTCTGCCCATCCTGATCATCCCCATAGACTCCAGGAATTGTCCACCACATTAGAGCATGCCAGTTCCATTTTCCAAAAATCCTTGTGTGCACTTTCATCTGAACACTCACAAAGTGTGGCATATCGTGCCACAGAGTCCTCAAAACAAGAGGCTCAGGCTGGCAGGATGGATCAGGTTCTTTTGGATGTATTCCTGAGATGCATCTACTTTGAGTTAGCTCCACACCATACCAGCCATCAGCGTGTCACGATACTTTCACCGTTGACCTTGTTGGAGAACCAGCCCAACGTACTAGTAGATGCTACCATTGTTTACCTTCATTTGTTACATTTCCTAGTATCCTTTTATGGACACCGTGTGGTGTCACCTTACACACCGCACTCCCCTTCATCTTTCCTCCAGTTTTGTATCTACTCAACTGGAGTTATTCACTTTCCTTTAGCCTCACATATCTTTTTATAGACCTGACCTAAGGGAGATAAGCAGCACTAACATCAATAAGGATTGCTATTGATTAGCTCTAGCTATTGCATTTTCAAGTTTAGTGACATTACAATTGGGGTCTGTTGGAATATTGCCAGGATGCTCAACATACAAAAAGTGTGGTGGGGCTAGGTTGACCTTCAATGACTTTTGATGGGGACAAGTAGCCATCCAAAGTTGCTGCCCGAGACTTGGAATAAGGTCCTTGGCTGTTGTGATTTGTGATTTGATTACCGCAAGGCGATCAAATCACAACAGCCATTATTGCTACACATGAGCTTTCATAGGCATGTGTTAGGTCAAGTGTCACTGACTTCTGGATGTGGACTCTGAGCATCACACAAACACAAGCCAGTTTCAGAAGGTTTCACATTGTAATCGTAACAAAGCCGTAGTATACTGTATGGGTCAACTAAGCAGTGCCAGTAGTAGGTGTGAATGGATTAAACTCAAGCCACCTACAGTGTGGATTGCAAATATGTTGCTCCTCAGAAAGTTCAACACCCTTCTTGACATTTCCCTCACCGAAAGAATTTAAACCTGTGGCAACCAGACTATGGGCAAAATGATCGTCACTTATGGATATGTGAGAATCTGAGGATCTGTCAACAATGTTGTGCTTCCTGTCAACAAGGACATTAGTTTGCCAGGTGAAACGACAAGTCACTACACACGTTGGTGAATGCAGAGGTCCAGGAAGGTGGTGGAGATTGTCTATGAGATGGTAGCAATGGTGATGATGGTGCAATGAATGACATGGGCGGTGGGACATGATGTCTCACGCTGACATTGTTAGCTACAGAATGGGCGAGTCAGTGCCCAAACTGATCAGGAAACATCATAAAGGACTTCATTGAACCACATGAGCCACATGACAACACTGTAGATGCAACAAACACACCAGATAAACCCCCAAACGCCAAGCTCCAAAAAAGGACCTACCGAAGTCCACGCAGACAGGTCGGGAATGTCGAGGCACAACAACAATAGGTGCGTGCAGAAGAATCTACAAGAAGCATCAGAACACGTTTGCAAATGGTCAGAACAGTTGGAGGAGTACTCACTTAGAGGAACTCCAGGTGAACTGGACAACCTGGGTGGTGAAGCAGCAGTACCAAACCGCCTACAGACATGCAATGAATGTATATAATGCAATAGGAATGACACTTGTGATGGGACGAACGAGATAAATTGAGGTATTTGGCCATGAGGTCATCTGAGCAAGCAGGAGATGTCGTGGACCGCCGAGCATGATTTGAAGTGCGAAAATGATGGCAGCAGTGACTGAATGAGTGGGAGACAAGATGTAACAGACAGCGTAAAGAGTGTCGCATGCCGCGTGTCAAAATGACTCGAAACACGAACACTGGCCAGAGAAGGTATGGATCAACACGGATGGCACATACGTGAGACAAGGGAGCGTACCTATGCCATCCACCACATCTACCCAGCATCCCAGATGACCACCAAGCATCTGAGCCCACTGCATCATTGCGGATAATTAAAAACGCGGTCTAGAAAGGTCAGTCAGATCAGGATCACTCACTGAGTTGTACAGGCACGTCGAGAGTGCAACAGCACCAGAGCCATCAACATGGTCGACCATGCGCAGTTGCCAAGCTGCAACTTGCCATATCAGGCAACGCTCGAGCCACACTTGGTGCTTATTGAACCACCTCATGTGCCCACCCGAGTTCTTACACAATGTGCCTGCCATGCCGAATCTCGTCATTCTGCTCAGATCATCAGAGTCACCTCATTCTCGTCGATGTGCCATTTAGGCGTGCAGTCCCCAGCTCTGTGTCCATGGCAGGCACCTCTTTGGCATCCTCATTGTCTGCTTGCAATGCACAACAATGAGCCAGACCTGTCCCAACCCTCCCCCTGCTCGCCTTGCCCACCCATGTCCTTGCTGGGCTTGAGAAATGCTGCATCGATGTACTCTACCTCACTAGCATGGCTCTGGCTCTCTGCAATGCTCTGGCTGCCAGATGAGTCCGAGTTGTTGGGTGCCCTCTCAACATGCTGCAGACTCCTGTCGTGCTTGCCATACTCAGGCTCTTGTTCTGCACATTCATCATCTTGTGGCTAAACACAGACGTGCTATGGGCATGCATGTGCACAAGTGATGTGGTAGAGACAAGGATAGGAGGGCCGTCTCTGCGCGATCATGGCTGTGATTGGTATTGTCATCATGGTTGGACAGAGGGACCGCTGTCATTGGCAGCTCTAGACTTTAGATTCCCAGGAATCATGATGGGATTGCCTGAGCAAAAATGCTCAATCATTTGGGGTGAGCTGGTTCAACCATACAAAGTTGTACCCAACGTCTCTGCTGCAACCTGTCTCATGTGCTTCCTCGTATTCTACTTACTGTTCCTGTCATCACAGCCTCTCTCTTCTCATATAAATGCTTGTAGGTACCCCTGTATCTTTTTTGCTCAGTCCACTGTGAACAGAGATCATTTAGAATGGCTCTTTCAGCCATCAGCCATTTACCAGGACGAGAACAAACTACCTATGTGAACATCTCACCTCATGTGACGCCACAATGCCAGCATCAACCTGTACACTCGTTATTGAATGAATCACTCCCAGATCCAATGCTGCTGGGCTCTAGTGATTCCTCCTGCAAAGCGTTCTTTCAGTTCCGTGCTTCACTACGTGGTGGACTGCTCATGTTGTGCATTGACTATTCTTGCCAACATGGAGTTTCATTCATCACACAAAGGAAGGCAAGAGGATCACATGGGACTGTCACTACTCACCTGGAATATTCATTCTACCTGAGTTCACACCTAATCCTTACATCCAAGTGATGCGGCATGGCTGATTTACAGAGCAAGAATAAAATGTGACATTCTTCTTTGATTGTTGTACTGCTGCTATTTGAGACCTGCAACTGGACAGCAGCCCACAAAAAAAGAAGCAATGGTCATTCTTGAATTGAAGGTGCCAGTAGTTGAACCGAGGTAGACTACCTCTGCTGACATTGGCTAACTGGGGGCAAGTAGTGTCCTACATTGCACTCCACATCACTTGTTGTGCTCGGAAGGTTAGATTATGACAAAGCTACAATATTCTATGCCCAACGCATGTGATGTTCTCTGATCGCTGTAGGAAACATATTCATCAGTGAATGACTGTGTAAGTGATTTCCTCACCCATGTCGACACCTCTCTCTCTAGACTGCCCCATGTGCTCATGGTCATTTGAATGTGATGCATACTCTAGACACATCCAAGGCTGCTTCTGAAATTTGCCATTGGTTGCTGACTATCACTTCTTTCACAGTGTACTCAACATCAGGACAACTTGAATTGCCCTGCTGATCTCCTCTGCAACTATGAGGGCGAACTCCTTTGATATTCCAATGAGGAAAATGTTCCACTAACCTGACAGCCCATTTGAAATGACAGGCCGTAACCTTCAATTGGCTGAGGGGCTCCCACTGACTACTGGCTGGCAGTGTATGTTGAGGATGCAACGATCTACCATACAGGTGGCTTAGCATAGTGGAAAGCCTATTGGACTCACTGAAGCTGGTTGGGCTTGTAGGCATGTAGTGGTTCTGGTTAAAGAGTATATTTCAACTCAGACATTGAGTCTGAATTTATATAGTGTACAGTTATGTGGTCACATGACCATTAAGCTATGCTACTGTAACTAATATTAGTGAAGTGCTGCATTACATTGTAGTGCACATTCAACAGTGTAGCACTGGACAGTACAAGAAATGCTCATGCAACAATAAAGATGGAGGCAATTATGTAGACGTCAGGGGTTGTCCTGGTGCTTGAAGTCGTTTATTGCTGGATGAAGACTGTGCGAATGGGGATATAGGTATGCAGAGCTGGTTATCATATATCTATGCTGCTTGGTACTCCTAGATGTAATCACATGTGTTAGCTCCTCGCCATGTGGGTCATTGGCAGAACATGATCCTTGCACCACAGACCTGACCTCAGGCTAAGTAGTGTGAGTGGCACTGGCATTGACAGAGAAATTAGGTATAGCCCTAAAGGATCAGCGTCAATCAGTGCTAGCCATTGCAACTTTCATATTTGGTAACCCTGCAATTGGAGCTTTTCAATGGGGTGACAATCAGTGTCTACTCCCAATGTCTGTAAGTATATCCATGACGGTTATTTAAGGCTGTTCACATCACTTTTCTCTTAGACTATTTTATGCACCAATTACGTCTGGATGGCAGAATTAAGAGACAGTGTGTCTTTTGACACCCTGAACCTGCTATGGTGGTAATCATCGATGACACCCATTGACAATGGCTACCAAGCTTGGCATTGAACATCCTCAGTCGAGGAATGCATTGACAACAAACGGTGTCCAACAAGTCAGGACACATCAGAGTGTTACACTAGACTTGGATAGGATCTAGTGTAGTCCTGTAAATGCTGAAGATACTTCAATAGCCTCTTAAAAGGGTTCCTTCGTGTTAAGGTTTTGGATTATGCCGACAGAGGTTTCCCCTTGTTGGAGGCAAAGAGAGCTATCTGTGATAGCAGACGAAGGCTTCCCACTGAAGGGTGAACACTGCCCACTTAAGGGTGAAGAGAGAGAGGGTTCTTTGTAGAAGAGTAGATTGCGTTCAGCTGGTGGTAGTACAAAGGAAACAGGAAGATCAAGAGTGAGGAATAATACATGAGGATTGCTGGGGTTATATAGTGTTGTAAGTGCTTTAGGGCAAGTGTGGGAAAGGTGACTAATAAGCGATTGAAGCAGATGAATAGTAAGCATGAATGAATAATCAGCTGACGAGTCATGGTAAGAAAAGAAATGTTATACAGCTGAGTTGAACTGGGGATCTCAGCAAGGTCAAGTGAAGGTGAAGGAAAAAGTGTAGCAAAGGAAAAGAAACATAACATTACCCTCTGTCTATTCCCAAGACAGCAACGAGGGCCTTTAAAAGTCTATATTGTAATGTCTGGGTGAGCCAGTAACATTGGCATATCTGACTTCATCCATCTGCTCTTCATTATCAAGAGTAGGGGTGGGAGAAGGTGGTTGGGGTACAGCCGGGTGTGGGGGTGGTACTTGAGTAATGCAATGGGGAGGTCATCCTCCAGTAGAGATTCTAGCAGAATGGGAAGAGTGGGATACTCTGGAGGAATTGGAGGTGGAAGGTGAAATGGTAGGAGAACGGTAAGAAGGAGGATGGGGGAGACTGCAGGTCCCTTGGTTATGTCCCAGTGCAAACCTAAGACAAATAGGACACTGATACCACTAACAGTTGGCCCATTGGTGTCTGAGACAGTTGCATTGGTAACAGCATCGGTCGCTGTTGTACATGGGGTCATCTTTGGTGAGAGGACGGTTGCCACGAGTGCCAGTCCAAGCATCATTAATTCTGTTGAATGCCAGCAATTCTGCTGGGTCCATGGGAGATGAGGATGCACAAGAAGTGGTAAGAACAGCTGGACTGAGGGAAAAGGCGATGGGGGTGTGGTTGACCATTCCAAGTTCTTGGAGGTATCTATCTAGGTATTTTAAGGATTCTCCAAACTCAAGTTGGTAGGCCATCTGATGGAGGTAACAGGCAAGATTGTGGTGGACGTTTAAGAGGGCGTTACAGATGAGTGCTACTGGAGTGTGGGAATTTTCTTGAGGGATAAAAATTCAAAGTCATTCTAACTGTAAAAGGGCCCCATAGAGGGCAAACAAGGAAGAGGAAGGGTTTAAAGAAGTGGAGATGGGAATAGTAAGGTGAGGGTCATTGACGAAATCTTGTATGAGCATACTATATTCTTCAGTAGCATCTCCATCTTGGGCATGGAGGCCATGGAGTGGGATGTCTACACTTTTGACCGGAGGTCAGATGGGAGAGGACAGGGTATTGGCAATGTGAGTTGGTTCAGTAGGGTCGGTGACAAAGGAGATGGTAGAGATGAAGGATGATTGGTAAAGGTTTGACATGTCGGACATTCTGTTTCATAGGAGGTGGTGGTTTGATTCTAAGGAGGAAAGGCAGACAGATGTCTTCTTTTATAATCTTTTAGGGCAGTGCTTGAATGGTTTAAATTCTGTTTGGATTCCCATGAGTCATCTTCCGGTGGGTATCCTTTCCATCAGATCAGGAAGGAGCGGAATTTGAGAGCTCCATGATGTTTTAATATCCGTTCAACTTCAAATTCTTCTTCTCCTGCGATAAGGTCAGGTGGTGGTTTTTGGAAGTGAGGACCATGAACCATATTTTCATGATAGGGTGATAAGAGTGAAGCATGGAAAACAGGATGGATCTTCCAGATCTTTGGAAAATGAAGTTTGAACATGATTGGAGATAAGATCTTGGTGATTTCAAATGGTCCTTCTCATTTTGGGGCAAATTTGGGATTGGCTACAGCTCTTTTGAGGTTATGGGCCTCTAGCCATACCCTTTGTCTTAGTTTGAAGAGAGTATATTTCTTGGTGATAGGAGCCTTCATGACTTGTCTGGCAAGTTCATGGGCTGCCAAAGCTTCAGCTTGAGCTGCAGTGAGTTTTTTGAGGTGGACATCAACTGAGGGAAGGTTTGATGGAGAGAGAATAGAAGGGAAGGTTTGGAGTTCATATCCCATCATGAGATAGAATGGAGATTGTTTGGTGACCAAGTGAGGACAGCAATTGTGAACAAATTCGGTGTGGGAGATTTTTTGTGACCAAGAGGTGGGTTCATTTCCTGCAAAGATCTGGAGATAGGTCTCTATCTCTTGGTTGACCGTTCTGTCTCACCGTTGGATTGAGGATGGTAGGCTGTGGAAAGGGATAGGTCATAGCCTAAGACTTTTCCAAGTTCTTTGACAAATTGGGAAGTGAATTGGGGACCTCAGTCTGAGATGACCTTGTCATATAGACTGAATCTAGTGTATACTTTATGAAAAAAGAGGTGGGCAATGCCTTCTGTGGTGACTGTTTTCTTGGTGGGGCATAAAATTACCCCCTTCATAAGGCTGTGGTCGACCATGACCAGAAGGGAATTGAAGCCCTCAGAGGATGGGAGATTGGTGATAAGGTCACAAGAAATTTGTTGGAACGGGTGAGAGGTGCATGAGGGAATGGGGAATAGAGGGGGCATCATGGGGTGAGTGTTGGCCTTGCATTGTTGGCAAGCTGCACGACCCAAAATGTAGTTATGGACATAGGTGGCAAGGCCAGGCCACCAAAAGTCTGTAGCAACAAGTTGACGTGTTTTCAGGACTCCCGGATGTCCCGCCAGTTCATGATTATGGTAGCACTGTAGAATAGAACTGTGAAGTTCTTCATTGGGAGGAACATAGACCCGTCCTTTGTAGGTTAAGACCCCTTCTACTAACTGGAAATCCACCATGCAGGATTGTGTGGTGGCAGGGATGTTGTCTTGTTGAAGATGGAGTTGTTCCAGAATGAGGGGGTCGGTTTTTGAGAACTTGGAGATATGGTTATGAAGGGCAGTATCGATAACATTGATAAAGATATCTGGGGGAAGGAGTGTAGTTTCCAGGTTATTAGAACCAGAGGAGGTAAGGTCGGGGCAATGTGATAGTGCATCTGGGCCTGTGAGGAATTTCCCAGGTATGTGGGAAAGCTGGATGTCAAAATCGGCAAGGTCTAAGAGCCATCTGGCTTGTTGCTGATTGAGTCATTGTGGGGTTTTGAAGAAGGTAAGGTTTTTATGGTCCATGAAGATTTGGATGGGGGCGACAGAGCTCTGGAGATAGTGCTGCCAGGTTTTGAGGGCGTGGATAATGGCTAATAATTTGCAGTCGAAGATATTGTAGTTTCATTCAGCAGGGGAGAATGATTGAGAGAGGTAGGAACAAGGGTGCCAGTCTCCATTTGTGTCTGTTTGCATGAGGATAGCCCCTGTTGCAACTGCAGAGATGTCAGTAGCAATGGCAAATGATTTGGATAAGTCAGGAAGAAGGAGTACTGGTTTGGCGAGGAATGCATTCTTAAGTTTTTCAAATGCTTTTTGACAGTCTGGGGACCAGTTCCAAGAATTGGATTGTTTAGTAAGATTAATGAGGGGTCAGGCAATTGTCAAATAGCTTGGGATAAATTTTCTATAGAAGTTGGCAAACCCCAGGAAAGATCGTATTTCTTTTACTTTGGTTGGGGCTGGCCATGATGCTATTCCATCAAGCTTTACTGGGTCCATGGCTAATTGTCCTGGTTTTAGGATCATTCCTAGGTATTCCACTTGGTCAGCAGCGAAGGTGCATTTTTCAAGTTTGAGATGGAGGTTGAGTTCTTCCATTCGTTGGAGGACCCGGTTGGTGTGTTTGACATGAGTGGCATTGTCAGGAGAGAAGATCAGGAGGTCATCCATGTAGATGACAAGCCATCCTTCAGCGATTAAGTCTTGGAACAAGTCGTTCATAAACCTTTGGAATGTAGGAGGGGAGTCAGTAAGTCCAAAGAACATTACCATGGGTTCAAAGAGCCCTTTATGCGTGATGAACATGGCTTTCCATTGATGTCCATCCTTTATTTGAACATTGTTGTATCCCCATCTTACGTTGAACTTGGTGAAGACCTTGGTGTCTTTGACTTTGTCCATGAGGTCAAAGACAAGGGGAAGTGGATAAGCATCTCGAATGGTATGTTTGTTGACATATTGGTAATCCTGACATGAACAGAATTTGCCATCCTTTTTCTTAACAAAAAAGAAAGAGGAGGCTTGTGGAGAGTTTGACAGCTGGATTTTCCCTGTGTCTAGATTTTCTTTCAGAAAGTCTTCTGTGGCTGTCTGTTCTTCAGTTGAAAGCAGATATATTTTTGCCACTTTTGGGGTGAACGATTCATCAAGATTTATTTCATGGTTGTATGGTCTCAACAGGAGAAGGTGGTCAGTTGCTTCTTTTGAGAAGACTTTAGCATATCATCCATATTCTAAGGGAAGAGTGGTTTTGGGCTTATTGGTGTGTGCAGATATGTTTAGTTCTGTGGCTATGTTTACTTTGTTTACAGAGATTTGGTGAGCTAAAGGGGATAGGAATCTGGACCCGCATTGCATCATCCAAGAAACATTTGTTTGGCTTTTGATGGGGAGTTTGGGATTTTCATGATATTGGAGGTATTCAAAGAGTCATCTGTTTGTTACTGCATTGACCATAGTGTGCCTAGGTGATCAGACTAGGATTGATTTTAGGTTAACAAATCGTTTCTCGTGTTCTACAGTTTTTGTTTTATGTAGACATAGGAGGTTTTTGGATTTGTCTTTAGACTCGTCAATGGAGAGTGTTTGGTTCATCCAATTGATAGTTGGATTGGTTTTCTGAAACCAGGGTATCCCTAAGATGAAGTTTTAAGACCCACAGTGCATGACATGAAAAATGGATTATTGAGTGACTCCATCAATGTTGGTGAATAATCTGCAATAAAAGAATATTCCTCCTGTTTTGTTTAAGGAGCCATCGACATTTCAGATGGGGATGGAGTTATCCAGTCTGGAGAGCTGGAGTTGGTGTTTTCTGGCAAACTGCCAGTCTATGCAATTGATGTCTGCTCCTGAGTCTAGAAGAACTTTTGTTTCTACAGTTTTGAGAGTATGCAATGGTTCAACAATTTGGAGTGGAAAAACCATTGATTTCATAGAAGAGGCTTTTACATGGCATACGTATTTAGGGGTGTGCTGTGTAGAGTCAGGCCCCTTTTCTAAAAATCCCAGGTGACTGTTGCCACAACTGGTTCTTCATTGTTGTCAAAGTTTACCAGGTTAGGAATGTCTTCTTTTTCCTGGTTCTTGATGGGTTGTTGGGTTACTTGGATTTTCTGCGTAGGTCTGTTTATGAATTGGACTTTGCATTGTCAGCTAGAATGGCCTCCTTTCCTGCACTTGAAACAGAGATTGTTTGCCTTGCAGTGTTCTTGCTCTTCATCTGTTAGTTTCTTGGGTTTTACCATGGTAATGGTATTGACATCCATGGCATTAGGATCTTTTGGCCAAGAAGGAGCGATCGGTGGAGGTCTGTAAAAGTTTTGTCTAGGGCGTTTGTTGGCCATTTGTATGGCTT